>JACCGJ010000333.1:6918-30892 GCA_013407085.1 Atriophallophorus winterbourni | reverse complement strand
AAAAATACACAAAGAAAATATTCCATTGCGCCCAATAGTTTCTTTGCCCGGAGGACCAACATACAAGTTATCTAAAGAGCTGCGGAAAAAATTGTTATACCTAGTAGCAGATTCGGAACATTCGGTCAACTCTGCCGAACAATTTTTGCGGAAATTGAAGAACGTGAAGATCGAAGAGGACGAACTAATGGTTTCTTTCGACGTAACGGCACTATTCACGTCAATCGACAAAACACTCGCCAAGCAAACTATATCATCTTTACTCAATGAAAAGGGAACGGAACATAATGGAAACCGATTGACACACGATAGTTTAATGGAACTGATCGAGCTGTGTCTTCAAACACACTTCAAGTTCAATGGAAAGATGTATGAACAAATCCGAGGAACGCCAATGGGATCACCGATTTCCAGCTTAGTTGCTGAGGCAGTTATGCAACGTTTAGAACGAATTGCCCTACCAATAATCCGACCAAAATTATGGATCCGCTACGTGGACGACACCTTCGTGATTATGAAACGTACAGAACTGGATGAATCACATCGACTGCTCAATTGTGTGTTTACCGGAATCCAATTTACCAAGGAAACTGAAGTTGACGGCTGTTTACCATTTCTGAATGTTCAAGTGAAGCGGACAAGCGATGGAGCGTTAGAGACCTGCGTCTACCGGAAAACGACACACACAAATCAAATACTGAACTTTCACAGCAAGCACCCAAACACTCACAAACGCAGTTGCGTCAGAACTCTATTCAAAAGAGCGGCAACCCACTGCAGTACAGATGAACTGAGAAGAAAAGAAGAAGAATATCTGTTCAAAGTTTTCCAGAAAAATGGATATCCAAGAAGCTTCATACTACGCAACAGGTTCAACCGCCCCCAACAAAGAAACCCAGAAGAAAACAGAAGCAGACGCACTCTGCCCTATATCCAACATATCTCCGAAATCGCAACTCGGGTACTTCGGCCACTTGGAATCGACATTGCGCATAAACCAGCATCAACACTCCGCAACCACTTCAACAACACGAAAGACAGAGTGGCAGAAGAAGAACAGTCGAATGTCGTCTACAAGATTTCATGAACAGAATGCGAAAAGAACTACGTCGGACAAACAGGTCGCAAACTCAGCACAAGACTACATGAACACCAGTTGGCCGTACGCAGACATGACCGGAATTCACTGATTTCAATACATATTGATCAATTTGGACATCAGTTCGACTGGGACCGCACAAGAATATTAGCCAAAGGAAACGACCGACGGGCGCGAGAATTCCTGGAAGCGTGGCACTCAACAACAAATTCAATCAACCAGCATCTCCAACTGGCTGCAACATATGGACCAATGAGAAACCGCTCACGGAGAAGGCATAACATGAACTCGACCAATCAGCGGGAGTGACCGTGAACGGACAGACAAGCGGTATAATAACCAACGAATTCCAACTACAAGACGTTTCGAAAGAAGTTTTGCTGATGATGTCATCTAGCCTGATGACGAAACGTCCAAGAACAACTACGCAAGCTCGGCGAACACAAGGTGAGCACCATCCACATCCTGAGCTACGAATATTTTCCTCTATTGCTGAATGTATGAACTTTTAATAAACGCTTGGATAAGGATGGTACGACCAATTTGTGCAATCGCATGTGCTGACACACATGCGACGGGGTTCACACCCATGGGGTTGAAAAAAATCCGTAAATTATATTTCTTATTATCACAACGCGATGCGTTAGATTCCAGAAGTAACTATCCCATTCACAACGTTAACGACGGCATACTGTAACCAGTTGATTGGCTTCGCTTGTGCGATGCTGTGCAAGCAGTGCCAGACGTCCGTACGACCTCTCTCTATCTCTCAAAGTATTGCTTCCCGGCGGGACTTTCATCTAACTCACTCACTCAGTCCTCTCCGTGCCGGGTGGCACATGAGGCGAAGACAACTTCACGCCAGTGGTTCCGGTCTGTCGCTGCTTCCTTTGCCGTCTGCACCGTGAATCATTGTGCATGTAGTTCGCGTTCCAACGTTCTGCGCCATGTTTCCTTGGGCCGTCCCCTTTTTCGTTCACCTTGCGGATGCCAGTGCATGGCTACCTTCGTATGCGAACTGGGATCCATCCTGCATACATGACCGAGCCACGGATCTGTTGTCTTCGTTTCCGTAGCAATGTAGGTTTTACGGGATAGGGTTGCTAGCCCTAAGCCCAACCCTCCTCCTTTCTCAGACGGGCTTGGGACCGTCCTTGGCGGAGTACTTTCATCTAAAGGTATCTGTAATGTTCTTTGCTGTTTTGTATGTAGTTTAAAGGAATTTGGATTGTTTACATTCGATGAATCTGCGGTATCACTGATACACGGCAGAGAACCGTATAAGCTGTGAATACACAACAGTATCTACTGAGATCCTTTCATCGTTCTTGTGTCCAGACTCACGTTCAATCCTGAGACATGTTACTTCTGCCATCCGATGCATCTTGATTACGCTGTCCCCATTTCTCGCTTGCTTGTTTCAGTTTTGTCAAATGTTGTCGGAAAATCGTGTCTTCTTCGGTTCATTTGCCGGGGGATTCTTGGTCGCAGTGGCTGTATCCTGAACTCCACACCTTTTCCCATGGTGACGCGACATGCGTCACGTAGGCCCGGTTATAACGGTTGAATTATTTTACATAAAAAATATATTTATTTTCACTTTGACTTTCGTTTTCATTGTCAACGTTGATTGGTTCAGATGTGCATTATGTAATCCGGTCATTAATGGATCGTTACGAAACCAGGATTGTATGTATGTATGAAAGCACAAGCCTGATCCAGGCAAAGTGCCGCACAGTCAAAGACTGTACGTGGGCTAAGATACTGTCAGGTTGCCCAGGCCTAGACAGATATGAGGGGGGAATAGAAATAGAAATGGTAGTGAGACCAGGATTGTGCCAGTCAACGGTTTTCTCGGTGGTTTACTACATTGTATCAAACCGAGTCTTAGAATCATTTAAGTGCTAATAAGAATCCTAACAACCAGGCAATGAACTACGATCTCCCTGGTGGCTATTTCAACATATTTTTAGTTCTTGGCAGTACCACCGTCCGTTTGAGGGATATCGATTAGCAGCTAGTCTCACGAAACATACCGAATTCTCGCTCTTCCCAGAAGCCTGTCTGATGTCGGCAGTGAACACGTAGACTCTAGGATTGAGTCATGCTCAACCCGACCAAAATGGGCTAATTCCCTGAACGAATCCAACTGATCTTCACTTTTCCCCTAGCCTGCTAGACTACATAAAATCTCCCGTTATCTTAATTCAATTTCATGGAACGCTGTGTGAAACAACAAGCCTGCTCCAGGCAAAGTGCCGCACAGTCAGACTCCACGTGGGCTAAGTTACTGTCAGGTTGCCCAGGCTTAGACAGATATGAGGAAGAAAAAAGAACAGGAAATGGTAGTGAGACTCCAGCGTGTTTCAGCATGCTGCTCACTACCGTTGGCCAATCAATTTAGCACGGTGTTAGCTGCACAACAGTTTCAAAATGAGTGTTGAGATGTTCGAAGGCAATTTCCGCAACATGGTGCTTCAGTATTCCCAACGCAAGCGGAGTTGGTTTGCGTTTTTTGCAGTTTATATGGAAGTGATTTTCCGTCGCTGGATTTTATTGTGAAAATAAATTGTGTGTACAGATCGCTTCAGTATTATCATTTCGTGGTAGACCGACCTTGAATAATGCTGAACGACATCGACCCAACCTAACACGATGTCGAGGTTCCTCCTTTCGTGTGCCAAATCGCAGACTGCCCACACGGCTAACACCGTGCTAAATTGATTGGCCAGAGGTAGTGAGCTGCATGCTGAAACACGCTGGAATCTCACTACCATTTCCTGTTCTTTTTTCTTCCTCATATCTGTCTATGCCTGGGCAACCTGACAGTATGTTTGCCACTGCGGCACTTTGCCTGGATCAGGCTTGTGCTTTCATACCATACCGTATACCTACACGGTTGTCTCCCGGCACTGAAAATTAAAGCCAAATGTGGCAGCGATTTGGGAGACATTCTAAAGTCGTGCTAATCATCGCAAAGATTAACCTTTTATCAACTCATGATCATATGAAACACATTCACCAATGATATTTTGTTAGAATGATCCCATTGTTTAGTGTTCGTTTCTCTATGCGAGAATATCCATCTGTCAGTCTGGTTTATAGATCACTAACATTTCCACGCCGACAATGCTCACTTGATGCTGCAGGCATAATACGATTCCCGTGTCGATCTTGTGTACGTTTTTTGTGATTGCAATACAAAATATAATTAATCCATGGTAAGGTACACTGGAACTTGGGCTGTACACAAATGTTCCACTCTGGCTTTTTTATGTTATCCTTCTGTTAGGAAGGCACCCTCCTATCGAATAAAACAAGCAAAATTACCTGATCGACCAAAGTCGCAACGGAGAGAAATTGTTGCTGGGTGAGCCATGTTGTACCTTGGCTATTATTATTATTATTATTATTGTTACACAAGTCTTTACAGACGATGTGCCAACAAGTATACCATGAAGAGGGTACATGATGAAAGAAAAATGTAGGTTCCATGGTTCTTGTTGAAGGCGACATACTACCCGGTTTGCCAAGGCCGAAGTAGGGGGTTGGCTTAGGGGACCCCACCCGGAGCCTTTGACTCAAAAGTCTACCCGCAAGGCAGCGGTTTTTTTCCTTCACGAGAGCCGGTGACCATTTTGAGGGTTCTTGCGCCTCTCTTGAAGTGCCTCGGCGATTGTTCGAGTACGCCTCTCTAGCCTTTGCACGACCAGGTGCAACCTGCAAGGCAGCAAGGATTTTTCCTCAGGGTTCACTCCCGAAGCCTTTCCCGCAATCGGGTATGCCGCAAGGCAGCGGAGGTTTGGAATAAGGGTTTTCCTTCCCTTAGATGGACTGCCTCCCAGGCTGACGAGCTCCATCTACCCGGAGCAAACTGGTTTTGAGGCGCCAGTCATCCGCCTTCGCCCCTTCTCCTGTCAGTAGAAGCAGTTCCGCCACGTGCAGGCCAGGAGCTGGGCTTTGGTTGTCAGAGGCTGTTTGAGACGCACGCCATATGGGAGCATTTTATAGACAGTGGGAGCTCATCCCCACTGCCGCCCCCGGCGTTGTACCTTGGTGACAAACCCCATCTTCCCTACATTCAAATTCAAATTGTCTGACAACCAACTTCCGTTTTTCCAACTATGCACTTTCCCACGATTATGGTGTACGCTCACACCTTCACTCTGTTGTTGCCATATTAATAAAACAAACCATATCCACGGTCGAAACGCACACACTGGGCGCTTGGACTCCCGATCAACGTTCCATTCCGGTCTTGTTCTGTATTCCTGGCTGTTGAGTTAAGGACAACGCATAGATTGATAGAACGCAACGACAGTCTCTGCTGCAATATCGACGACTCATCCATTATAACACCTTCATTTGGTGACACGTTCGCTGAAGGTGACTTATCTATCCAAAGATGCTTGGTGGAAGTTGAGCAATCCGGACAAACCTCCCGACTGATTTCAAACTGCCGTGGGCCGACGGTGCGGCCTCAGGAATCTCTGAGATCCACTTTTGTTTCTTAGAATAAGGTGACATTCCCCACGTAAATCCGGCGATGTTAAGATATCTTTATCGACTTTGGAAAATAATGCAAGAGCCCGACTGGTGCTATGCGAAGTGGGTTCAAAGGAGTAAGAAAAATATCACGATCTCATTATTTCACTCATCACATGTGAATTTACATTCCAAGGGAAGATTAAATCACTCAGACACTGTTTTAGAGATCAGTCATTTGTGTTGGACAATCAAAACGCCACCTCAATCTGGTTTTGAACGAACCGTCTGAGTTTCGGGCCCTTTGGGGCACGGTCATCGGGAATCCGAGCGATTCAAAGCCCGGCCATCAACAAATGACCTCGTCTTCGTCAACAGTCAGCATGTTTGGTGTATGTGCTTTCGATATTACTACCGCCGCTTCTTCCAGGGGGCTGGGAACTGTTAGAGAGTTTCATCAGTATTTGAAGAATATCCAGCAAGCTACTGCCCTAGTGCAATCAACTGGCGACGACCGCTTTCCATCCAGCAAGCTTTGCTCGTACAAGAATGCCTCACCAAGTCACGATACAGCACAGTTGAAGTCCAATTAACAGTGCCAAAAATACAAATCGTATGAATGATTGCCTACGAGATTGCTTTTGGATGCCATCTGCCGTGATCACTTCACTTGGGGAATACAATCCTTCGTCTCTGGAAGAACCAGAAACATTTATCTGATTTAAGTCTAACACCACAAAACCTACACCAATAAACAAACCAAAACCTTTGGCAAAACAGGTTGTTTCTAATGAAATCTAGAAAATAGAGATCGTGACCGGGTGTCTTTTTAGCAGATTCCATCCCAAGCTCTCCACGTTTGCCTATCACAATGCGATGTACGTTGCTCGCCCCTCGAGGTGAGTAAAATCGTTCTCCTAATGAATGGCCTGTCCTCATGTTTTATACCTGTGTTATTCCTCCACGTTGTTCTTGTCCGAGGCCTCAGTGTTTTCGTTTTCAGCAACCCCGGGCTTGATCAGATATCGAAAAGTTGGTTCGTAACCTGCTCTCAATGCCGCAATCATCCCCGTGGCCATCTGCAAATCCACCTTCATTTCTAATGCACTTGATCTCGTTGTTCGATCGATTCTGTTTGAGCTATTCTGCCTGATCAAAATCTATTCTGTGAACCATGCGCCCCTACTATTACAATATTCAGTGTATGGCTCAACGCTTTTTCAACACGTGGCAGTATTTTTGAACAGTTTTCCATCGAACTGCTTTGCTCAATTATCACCTCGTCTAACGATCCAATTCACATGGGTTTTTCCTGACCCTGTAACGAACACATGTAACAAACCGATTTAGCAATGTAGAATCTGAAAGCACAAACCTGATCCAGGGTGTTGAGGAGAGAGAATGCCAGTGCCCGCCGTCCTAGCCCTGCACGGGGCGAAGATACTGTCAGGTTGCCCAGGCCTAACATAGATGAAGGGGAAATAGGAAATGGTAATTGAGACTCCAGCGTGTACTGCCGCGTTCGCTCACTCCGTTGCCAATCAATTTTAGCATGATGTTAGCCGCACAGCACCTAAATGCGCCACTATTCAAATCCCGTGCAGTCTCTCCTTCACATTCCTCATTTCTAAATCCAACATCCTTGTTCGGGCGACCCTTGGTGGAAAAAGCTTTGTAGACCCTAACGATCCCATCTAGTAATGAGCACAAAGCGGACGCAGTATATCAACATGCTTTGCACTTTGGACAGCAAGTTGTTAAACACGGCATGTTGATCTACGGAGTCAAAAGCCCCTACAACGATCGCTGCCGTTAAGTGTGCCGCACTTCTAGGCTGTGTTGGAAAGCAAAAATGTGATCGGCAGAGCCTGCGCTCGGATTCTCTGTCTTCGGAGGCATATTGGTACTCGCAATCTCGTGATTATGGGAGTGAGATTTATACCACGGTGTTTAGAGCAGTAACTTCGCACACCTTTTTGTAAATTCGGTATGATAGCCGATTCACATCAACGCTGAGGGATAGATTATGGCATCCAAACTTCATGAAGAATATCGCCTAATGTTGTGATTAAGATTTGGCCAGCTTCTGTAAACAGCACAGGTAGTATGACACCAAGATCAGCAGCTTTAGATCGTTTCTTGGATTCCATACACTGGGATCTTGTGTGGTCCCACTGGCCGATATAGCGTTTTCCGGTATGAACTCCGCTATCGTGTTCTATCTTTGCTAAAAAACTAAGAGTAGGACACTCATGGCGATCATACAAGTACGAGCCTTAATCGGAGGCGTGATACGGTGGAACTGTAACCAATAGAAGAATGGTCAGAATCCGGTATTCCAAAAAGATTGGCCAAAACTTCTCCAGCATGGAATAATAGTAATATGGTCAATTTGGGCCGAAAGTTGGCTTCCATCCGGCGAGCGCCATGTGGCACATTGACATCTTTTATTGCGAAAGGAAGTGCTGCTAATGAATAATCGAGATTGTGCACAGAATTGTATAAACCGTTCACCATTTTATGTGCGTTTACCTTCAAGACTCAATACACCACCTGATTATGATTCAGACATATCTAAGCGACCCAGTCTGGCATTTATATCTCCCGCAACAATATCGGAGCTTGTAGCATGCCGTTACGGAGAGTCGTAGGTGGTCTTCTCGTCATTAGAATTGGTGTTAATCGGTGCGTAAGTTGCTACAATAAACAAGCATCTGATTAACCGATTTTCTGTTGGGCCTAACATTAGTCTAACTGCACACATCTTTGGCGCGCGTCCCAAATGTCCTCCAGCTTCTGGTCTGCATGAGTGGCTCCCCGAGTTCGGCGGAGCTGCTTCTACCAACAGAAGAAGGGTTGATGGCAAGTGACTGGCGCCTGAAAACCAGTTTGCTTCGGGCAGATGGAGCTCGTTAGCCTGGGAGGACATTTCATCTAAGGGATGGAAAACCCTGATTTTTAACCTCCGCTGCCTTGCGGGATACCCGATCGCGGGAAAGGCTTCGGGAGAAAAATCTGGAGCATTCTCGTAGACGGTTAGTTGGTGCACACCACCTCTTTCTGGCCATTTCCTGCTGCATTGCAGGTCGCACTTGGTTGTGCAAAGGCTAGAGAAGCTGACTCGAACAAACGCCGAGTGGTGCTGGGGATGCCGCTTTGTACCCAAATTCCCAAGACTCTTCATTGAAGGAAACTCATCCTCCAGGACGAGATAGTCGCACAAAAGTAACTGTACACATCCAACTATTACAAGGGATCCAATCAGTTAAGCAGGATTCGGCACGTGAAATCAGCACTATACCAACAACCGCCTATCCTTATATGGCAGCTACAGAATCACAAGAGCAGCGTAAGAAGTAGAACGTCGAAAGGTTTGTGGTAGTAAGTTATGTGATTATACGAGCAGGGTCTTTGAATGGACCATCAACATGAAACACTTGATTTTGTAACTTTTTAACATATTTCTATGTAAACGAAGGACGTTTGATTCCCCACACGCTTTAAATGCTCTGCAATTTTTATTTTGAAAACTGGGGAGTTTGCTGCGTCGGTCAGAAAAATGTGAAAGATGTTTTTAAAAATCGTACAGCCTGACATTTCGTCAACTTCCATCACAACGCTTGATGCTGCTGTAGACGAAACCGAAGCTGTTTTGGATTTGAATGTGATTGGCAATCTGAAATTTTCCCATTGAACTTTAACGTTCTCACATATTCGCTATTCGTATCAACAATTTGTGGTTAAACTAATTTGATTCGCTGAAAATTCGTTTTAACGAATAAAGCTTTTTTTCTTTTTCAACAATCATATAAGCGCGTATTGATAGACAGAAAAACTAGGCTAATGTATGTATGGTATGAAAGCACAATCCTGATCCAGCAAAGTGACGCACAGTCATAGACTGCACGTTGGTTAAGATACTGTTAGGTTGCCCAGACCTAGACAGATATTGGAAAAAATAGAAGTAGAAGGTTCTGATATTTAGGGCTTCAATGTGAGCAGAGATGATCTATGAGTTCGTGAATCGAGTATAATACGAGTATGGTCATTTGATTGTAAGAGAATGTGATGTGAAAGCACCAGCATGATCCAGGCAAAGTGCCGCACGGTCAGAGACTGCAAGAGGAAGAACTGCTAAGGATGGAATGGGAGGGCGATCCTGTTTATCGGGTGCGACGGCCGCTTTTTATAGTTAATCATAGTTCTACGCGGGCTGGGACACTGCGAAGTCGCTCACCTGTTGACAGACCATAGTCATTGGCCAAAGAACCCACAAGGGTTAGGTTGACTAACTTCTATCCATCGATCAGCTTGGTATGAGAGACTCAGATGTTTCCCTGGAGCACAGTGGGTACGCAACCAATCGATCCGTGCCAAAGACCCGTCTCAACGCGACGACAATGGACAAAAATAATTCCTCGAAGCAACCCGTTCTACTAACCGCGATGGGTTGTTGTTGCTGCCAATATCGACCGTGCTACATACCTCGCAAGCGCATAACGATCCATGGTCCTGAGCCACTTCCCATCCGCACACACACAAAAAACAAAACAACTAGCAGCAAGCCATTGTCTATTGAAACATGTGAACAAACACCGTTACACCACACAAATCCTCTCAAATTTCCAGTGCGTAATAGGACTGACGATGAGTAAAAGCAACCATTGATTGAAATAAACAGAGGGCGGAAAAGCTGATACAACACAGCCGTCACAAACATAAAGCAGCGGCAACATACAGAGAGACATGATGATAGCCATCGAGGATGGAGCAGGGGTCTTGGAGAGAACAAAAGAGATGACGGGGACTACAAGGTACAAGAAGAAGACGACGACGACCAAGGGACATCCATTTCGCACACGAGGGTACACTGATTCATTCCATGATGAAATTACCTGTAAAGTAAACAGATTGGACAGGTGTTAAAGCATTATGTTCACGAGGTGAGAGGATTGTTATACCGGCAAACTGAATGCCCTGGGGACCGCTTACACAAATCACATGGAGAGCGGTGGTCGTTGGTATCTCTAAGGAATGGGTCCTGTTGCCAGAGTGAATACTTCAGTGGGGAAAGAGAAACGTCGGGAAGTTGGCAGCACCTAAATATCCGAGAACGGAAGCAAAGGATCATTCAAAAATGGAAGGATTTGATGTTGCGGCGGCACGCGTACAATTTTGTTGTACGGATGTGCAATCGTGTACCAGATCGGTATTGGGCAGTTAAATCCATGCTTTGTCACCGGTTTGAGGTGCGTACAGAATCACGTTGCAGTCTCACTACCATTTTTATTGTCATTTCTCATTTGTCTAGGCTTGGGCAACCTTACAGTATCTTAGCCCACGTGCGCTATCTGACGTTTATGATTTCATACACTCACCGACAGCCACACTTCTTTTCTTTCCTGAATGATCAACTCTAGGTAAGGTGAGAGACTAAATTCCTTAGCCTGTTATGTTTTTCACTCCCTATCAGGTCGGTGGGCCACCATAGAGCCGGTGTACTTAGCACGAGGCTCTGATGCCGTCAAGACCTCTAAGAGGAGAGCAAAGAGCGCGCACGGATGTGCAATTGTGTAGCATTTCTGTGCTGTGCGGCTAACATCGTGCTAAATTGATTGGCCACCGGTAGTGAGCTGCATGCTGAAACACGCTAGAATCTCACTACCATTTCTATTTCCCCCTCATATCAGTCTAGGCCTGGGCAACCTGACAGTATCTTAGCCCACGTGCAGTCTCTGACTGTACGACACATTGCCTGGATCAGGCTTGTGCTTTCATACAATACCATACCGAGCTTCATTGCCGATAAAAGTCAATTATGTGGACTCCAGATATTCTGAAATATTTGTGAAATATGCAATTATGATGGAATATGTATGTCTGACCCGCAAGGTCAAGGTCTACACGGGAGCTAACATACTCTCAGATTTTCCATGGCTAGACAGATATGGGGAAGGAAAATAGCAATGGCAATACGGAAGTACTGCGCAGGATTGCATACACACGTACATACATCTCGTGAAACCGATGACTGTGCATCATATTACAAGTCCCAACGAGCACCCTAACCGTAAACACAAACTCACTTGCTCGCCAACCATTCGTTGTAGCGTTTCTCTCCTCGTTCAAAACAGCAGCAGCAGGATTGTACAAGGGAACTGGCGTCTGTTGTTGTTGCTGATGCCCCAAGGCAATCATCGGCGTAGCCAACAGTGCCGGATTCAACACCGCAGCCCCACTAACCGAATGTGGCACGTTGCCCGTGGGTTGAGGAGAAAGCTGCATTGGCTGCTGCGTGGCATTCGTGGGGATGTTGCCGAACAAATTGGGATGACCCATGGCAGCCGCAGCTAAAAGTGGGTTCGATGAGGAGATGGTGGGGTCCATGGGAGGCATGGACCAGGCGCCAGGCTGGATTTGAAGAGTACTCTGTGGTGGTTGCTGCTGCTGTTGTTGTTGTTGGAGGCACAAGTTTGCATAATAGATTTCGGTGGGTGACTTTGTGTGCGAGCCTGGTGGAGGTGCGGGCGGGTAACCGTTGTAACGGAAGTGGGGGTTCTTCAAGTCCAGATGATTCGTTATCTGGAGAGAGGGGAACATGAGTTGAGAGATAGCATGTGGAATATTCGATTGGCAAAAAAGGAGTTGGATTTATAATGAAACCGAAAGCTTGAATTCAGACAAAGTTCTGCGCACGCTAGCTAAACTATTGTTAGGTAGCCCAGGCCTAGACAGACATATAGGAAAAGGAAATTGAACATGAGACTCCAGCGTGTTTCAGCATGCGGCAAATGAAATCAGCATAGAGGTACTGCACGATTGCACTTGTATTAGAATACCGTCTTAGACGAAGCGGTCAAGTGATCCTGCCTTTACCTAGGTGGCTTGACATCCATAAGGTTTACTATCGACTGCGTAAAATAAAGGTTATGTACTTGCAGTAGATGTTTCTCGGTCACACACGGTCTGCCAAGTATTTTGCGCATGAAGCGATGGTATAAAAGCACTAGCCTGATCCAGGCAAGGTGCCGCACAGTCAGATACTGTCAGGTTGCCCAGGCCAAGACAGATATGACAACGGAAATGGAAGTGAGACTCCAACGTGTTTCAGCATGCAGCTCACTACCGGTGGCCAATCAATTTAGCACGATGTTAGCTGCACAGCACAGAAATACGGCACGATTGCACATCCATGCAACATCGTCATCCAGAAGCATGGGTCTGAGGCCAGACCAGTGGAGCGGAACATGAAGCATGATAAACAATCACGCAATAACAAAAGCTAGCAAGCGAAATGTGCAGATTCGCATGGCCAAAAGCTAGTTTTTTTGGTTTCATTATATGACACATAATAAACTCCATTCGTGCAAATGGCTTCGGAGTGGTATCGCGTAAGGTTCGCACAACCAACTATCAGGTGGATCCTTTGCATCCCGCGCATGTCAATGCATTTGTCCCACTGAGCCAAACGCTATGGTGAACTTCGGTCATCGCAACGGCCACTCGAATGTTTCTCTTAGGCTCCGTGGTATGGTATTTGAATTTCTTTTTTAGTGATGATTGGCAACCGGTAGTGAGCTGCATGCTGAAACAGGCTGGAGTCTCACTTGTATTTTCTTTCTCATATCTGTCTAAGCCTGAACAACCTGACAGTATCTTAGTCCACGTGTAGTCTGTGACTGTGCGACACTTTGCCTAGATCGGGCTTGTGGTTTCATAAATACATACGATCGGCTCCAAATTTATTCCAATTGATTGCTTACACTAGCATAAGCTCGTTTATCTGGTGTAGATGGTCGATATCCACCTGATGATGGTAATATAGCAGTTCCAAAGGTTGTCATAGCCGGGGGTGGCAGTGGGGATAAGCTCCCACTGTTTATAAAATGCTCCCATATGGCGTGCGTCTCAAATAGCCTCTGTCAACCAAGTCAACGAAGCCGACTCATCCTCCAGGAGGAGATAGTAGCACAAAGTAAAGTAAAAGTAAGTAATATAGCCGTTTAGCTTTGTACATCTCATCAAAGTACCACCCACAAACTTTTTCTTTCCACGGGTAGAGTAGCCGCCCCCGTGAGTATATATTTGCAAAGAAAACGAAATCCAGGATGAAACAAACCTTTGTTTGGCTTCCAGGGACAAGGAGTTCCACGTGGACATCGTACGACTGGCGAGTGTTGGCTCGCATTGACACGCGACCCGTAAGCGACTGTCCCTCTTGCACGAACAGCGGAGTGCCCAGCAAACATCTGACCTGTTGGAAAAATGTTGAAAAGCGTGTGTGAACGCTGAAAGGGAGCACAACAGCTTACGATCGACGCGAAATTAAACGTCGTCTGAAGAGCTACACACTTATGACAGACTTTGAGTTTAACGGTTCGATGCTTGCCAGCTATGCAACCATGAATGTATGAGAACATAGTTTTGGATATAGGCAAAGTGCCGCACAGCCATAGACTGCACATAGGCTAAAATACAGTCAAGTTGCCCACGACTAGACTGATGTAGTAAATAAAAATGGCAATGAAACTCCAGCGTATTTCCGCAACCAGGTTACTGCCGGTGACAAATCAATTTAGCATGGTGTTACTTTTCGTAGCGTAATCAAACGGATTTACGGAACTCGTTTGCACTCCTTGAATCTGTATACGCTCGGAGAGCCTGAGAGTATTTAGTCGTCATGCAGGCTGCGCGCGACAGATTTGTCGTTCCTGCACTCCTTGTGCACGGATGTGCAATCGTGCAGTACTTCGAGCTGTGCGGCTAACACCGAGCTAAATTGATTGGCCAATGGTAGTGAGCTGCATGCTGAAACACGCTGGAGTCTCACTTCTATTTCTATTCCCCCTTCATATCTGTCTAGGCCTGGCCAACCTGACAGTATCTGACTGTGCGGCACTTTGCCTGGATCAGGCTTGTGCTTTCTACCATACCATTCTGGCGTAACGCAGCCCGGATGATGAGCATCAGCACCAAACGTCCCACAATCACTGATTGACTTATGCAGTAGTCGTACAGCATGTTTAAACGTGAGTGTATGAAATCATGGGTTCAAACCACTCTTCCCGAAGCCAGCGGACAAAAAGACAACGGCAAACATTCGCAGCACAGTGTCACCTGCGCATGACAGGCATGAGCTAACGTCCAACGAATGTGATAACAAATGGTAAGTTGCTGTTTCCCTTTTAGTATATCGTACGGGAAATTAGAGGGTAAACTGCAACGGTTTGGCCACGTTTTCTGTAAGAGAGATTTAACGCTTACGAAACTTGTTATCGACCCTGAATGGGCAACAATTTGCAACGATCTTGCCTCCCATTCGAAAAATCCACGAAGCCTTGTCAATCCCTTTGTGTAGCCAGTCGGAACCAGAGAGAACAGTGGCATTTCCTTGGGGCTGTAAGTCGTAACCATGTACTATGGTATGAAAACACAAGCTTGCTCCAGACAAAAGTGCCACGCGTGGGCTAGATACGGTCAGATTGTCCAGCATTGCCGTGAGATTGCAGCTTGTTCACGCATGCAGCTGACTACCTCTGGTCAATCAATTTAGCACGGTGTTAGCCGCACTACACACAAGTACACTACAATTGCATATCCGTGCACATACGTAAGGCACAATTGTGCTAAAGTTATCGGCACGCAACGTTCGAGGTTGCTCGCGTTTCAAGATTCAAGAAACACCCAATGACACAGCAAATTTTTCTCTCGCCAAAATCATTTGCCAAACAGCAAACACAGTAGGATAAAAAACAAGAGGAAACAATAAGAACAATTAAGCAAAAATGCTAAACTTTGAAAAATCCGAAAGAAAGGTTTTTGTCTTAATTTGTTTATTCAGAGTAACTCGGTCTATCCACACACGCACGCATTAGATAGGCCAAATGATTAAACAGAACCCGAAAGAAATCAGAAACGCGGAAGGAGCTAAACCCGTTGCTCTGTGTTTGACTGCCCCAGATGATGATGATGATGATAATGATGAAATCACAAGCCTGATCCAGGCAAAGTGCCCCACAGTCAGAGACTGCACGAGGGCTAAGTTACTGTCAGGTTGCCCAGGCCTAGACAGATATGAGGTCAGTCCTCTCCGTGCCGGGTGGCACATGAGGCGAAGACAACTTCACGCCAGTGGTTCCGGTCTGTCGCTGCTTCCGTTGCCGTCTGCACCGTGAATCCTTGTGCATGTAGTTCGCGTTCCAACGTTCTGCGCCAAGTTTCCTTGGGCCGTCCCCTTTTTCGTTTACCTTGCGGATGCCAGTGCATGGCTACCTTCGTATGCGAACTGGGATCCATCCTGCAGACATGACCGAACCACGGATCTGTTGTCATCGTTTCCGTAGCAATGTAGGTTTTACGGGATAGGGGTGCTAGCCCTAAGCCCAACCCTCCTCCTTTCTCAGACGGGCTTGGGACCGTCCTTGATGATTGATAATGATGAAATCACAAGCCTGATCCAGGCAAAGTGCCCCACAGTCAGAGACTGCACGAGGGCTAAGTTACTGTCAGGTTGCCCAGGCCTAGACAGATATGAGTAGGGGGCTAGAAACAGAAATGGTAGTGAGACTCCATCGTGTTTCAGCATGCAGCTCACTACCGGTGGCCAATCAATTTAGCCGCAGAGGGGCATGCACCAGTACTTCTGTACGTTGCGGCTAACACCGAGCTAAATATATTTGCCACCGATACTGAACTCCAAGTGGACATAGGCTGGAGTTACACTGTCATGGTCCTATAATGTCTGTCTGTGAAAAAACTCACCGTAGCGCTAGGCTCGGTGTGGCGTATTCGTTTGCCTGGGTGGGGTCCAAAAGCTCCACCAATTAGTTGGCTGGAAACCTTCCGCGATATGACTGCAAACCGAAGTCAGTGGCGCCAGTGTATTTTATTATGTGTCGTAATTTTTTATCCGGTATTTATATATGAGGAAGAAAAGAACATGAAATGGTAGTGGGACTCCAGTTTGTTTCAGCATGCAGCCAATCAATTTAGTATGGTGTTAACCGCACAGCCCAAAGTACTGCACGATTGCACATGCGTTCGTCTATTACTGGGCAACGTGATAGCATATTAGCCCAAGCACAGTTTCCGAATGTGCGGCACTTTGCCCGGCTTTTGATATCATACGTACACGGATGTGCAATCGTGCAGTATTTGTGTGCTGTACGGCTAACATCGTGCTACATTGATTTGCAACCGGTAGTGCGCTGCATGGGGAAACGCGCTACAGTCTCACTGCCCTTTCCCCTTTTGCATATCTGTCTAACCCTGGACAACCTGACAGTATCTTAGCCGGCGTAAAGTTTACGACTGTGCGGCACTCGGTGTAACATCTAGAGAATGTCACAGACGTCGAGAGGCATATCACCAAACGAATTCTATGACAAATATAGCAACTACTCGTTTTGCGTGTACGAGCTGTATCATTGCAAAACAATGAGTCTCGTTAAAAAGCACACTCGATGATCATCGATATTTGCATCCCGTCATATGAGATTGTTTGCGAGTCTCAACCACTTAGAGACTCAACTTTAAGTTGAAGTCGAACAACATTGCCGGGAATTTTTAACGATCAATATTCATCGTGGATTGTTCAAACAAGCAGCTGTCAATCAAAATGATGTTATTACTGTCGGGTAAGCTTGAGGAAAATACGGGGCAAATTCTCAGAAGAAATCGCTCATTATCATGCCAACCCCAAGAAGTCAATAAAATAGCAGTGTCGGTAACCATAGAAACCGGGTTGCTACATTCTGGGGAGCAAAATCACAGGTTTAGTGCTGTCACTTTGAATGTTTCACAGAAGGTAAGTGTTGAGGAAATATTATTACTTTCCTCAAAAACTCATTTTAACATTTAAAACCCTTTGAATTTATGATTCTCGATTCTGATTGGTCCATTTGTCAGCCATATTGTGTTTCGCCAGAAACAGTGTATAAATACGGACGAGCCGCAGCCTAATGGCATTTTTGGTCAGAGACGGTAAAGCTCTTTGCCTGACCATCGCGCTGAGACTGGACCTTAACGTGATGCGATGGTTTGTGTACCTCTATGACCCATTGAGCTATGCTGGGTGGTGCTCTCCGAGCACCTTCAGAGTCACTCATACCAGGAAGGTCAATGGATAGAGGTCAGACGAACACGGTCTCAACCTAACCCGCTGCCTTGTGGGTCAGGCTTTTTAGCCAAAGGCTTTGGTCGAGAACCCTAATTGTTCTCCTGTCTAGGCATGGGCGACCTGGCAGTATCCCAGCCCGCATACAACCATGACCATGACTATTACTACGAAAACCAACTCCATAGTGCATCGGCCGTCGCGCACGATAAACAGGGTCGCCT
Organism: Atriophallophorus winterbourni; assembly: GCA_013407085.1. Taxonomy (NCBI): domain Eukaryota; kingdom Metazoa; phylum Platyhelminthes; class Trematoda; order Plagiorchiida; family Microphallidae; genus Atriophallophorus; species Atriophallophorus winterbourni. The sequence continues at coordinate 12,969 of JACCGJ010000333.1, read as the reverse complement.
TACCTGCTGCATACAGCAGGGCGGGTAAGCGAAAACAAGCTACTGCTGGCCCTACTCTTCAAACTGTTTCCGACCCTTCCCCTCCCCCATCTACTCTTAACAACTCTCCGTCTGTCAATCCCAGCTTTAGAAAAGACCGCGCTGAACATGTTGGAACATTTTCTGTTCGCGAATCTACAGATCACTTTCTTAAACCACGGACCTCTGCTCACATCGGAGCCATGAATGTCAGGACTCTGAGACAAATAGGCCAGCAAGCTGCACTGGCTCTTACCTTAGATAGTCTATCTATTGATGTTTGCTGTTTATCGGAAACGCGCTTATATGATCCGTCTATAATTACCGAACTTACTGCCCCAAACCTTTCAACTCGTTACTTTTTGCGCTGCTCTGGTGATTCTGTAGCTGCCCTTTCAGGACAGGCGGGTGTTGGTATAGTGCTGAATTCGCGTGCCGAATCCTGTCTAATCGATTGGATTCCTTGTAATAGCAGGATGTGCGCAGTTAGACTAGCCACTAATATTAGACCAAACTCAAAATCTTCTAATCAGAGATGCTTGTTTATTGTAGCAACTTACGCTCCAACTAACACCAATTCCGACGACGAGAAGAACGCCTTCTACGACGATCTTTATGCTTTTTTGCGACGTGCAAAAAGCTCCGATATTGTTGTCTTAGCAGGAGATATGAATGCCAGACTAGGTCGCTTAGATACATCTGAATCACAATTAGGTGGCATGTTTGGTCTTGAAAGCCAACGCACAGATAATGGTGAACGGTTTATACAATTCTGTGCACAATCTCGATTATTCATTAGCAGCACCTCCTTTCGCCATAAAAGATGTCAATGTGCCACATGGCGCTCGCCGGATGGAAGCCAACCTTCGGCCCAAATCGACCATATCGCCATAAGTGCTCGCTGGAGAGGTTGCATTGAGGACTGCCGCTCTTTTTGGAATACCTGCGTAGATTCAGATCATGCTCTTGTGCGATGTAGGTTCTCGTTAAAGTTCTCCGGTACGAAGCCCTCGAATGGGAAACGCATTGCTGTCGAAAAATTCTTTCAGCCTGCAGTTCAAGACATTTATAGGACCACCTTGAGTAACTCACTCCCAGTTGCCCAGTATGCAACTACCGATGAAAGGTGGAACAAAATAGCAGGGATTATGCGAGCCGCCGCAATAACAGCCTGTGAGACTGCACAACCAACCCAAAAGTCCCACTGGATTTCACAGCGCTCTATAGAAATTCTTCACCAGCGACGCGAAATACCTCATGGTCCTGGACACAACACAGAGCGTAGACGCGTGAGGAATGAACTTAAACGGAGCCTAAGACTAGACAGAGAAAGGTGGTGGCTAAATAAGGTCGAAGAAATGGAAATAGCAAATAATGCGGGTAACGTGCGAAAACTCTTCCAACTTATTCGATCGACTGGGCCTACGAAACAAGGAGTGAGTGAGACTATAGCGGAATTAGACGGTACTCTTATCACTAATAAGAATCGCCGCCTGTCACGCTGGGCCGAACATTTTGAAGAACAATTCAGCTGGTCGCCTGCAACAGAATCATTCCCTCACTTGAGGCAGTGTGATCCTTGGCCTGTTAGCGTAGATCCCCCTAATGATTTAGAAATTAAAGCATGTATCGAATCCATGAAACGATTCAAAGCTGCTGGCCCCGATGACATACCGCCTGTTTTGTTCAAAGAAGGTGGCCAAGTCCTAATCAGCACATTAGGAGATCTCCTCCGTGAAGTGTGGATGTCAGAATCCGTCCCTCCGAGTTGGGGCGAATCAGTTATCATACCTATATTTAAAAAAGGTGTGCGAAGCTCATGCTCTAATCACCGTGGGATAAGTCTCACTCCCATCATTACGAGATTATTAGCGTCCATATGTCTTCGAAGATTAACATCGCATAGGGAATCACAGATCCGTGAGCAGCAAGCTGGCTTCCGGCCTGGCAGAGGCTGTGTCGACCACATTTTTACTCTTCGACGGATATTAGAACTGCGGCACACCTATCGACAGCCGAAAATAGCCATCTTTTTAGACTTCAAAGGAGCATTTGATTCAGTCGATCGAAATGTCCTGTTTAAGACCTTGCTGTGCAAAGGCGTTCCGCATAAGTATGTCAACATACTACGCGCACTTTATGCTCATACATCCGGATGCGTTAAGGTTTACAACGAACTTTCTCCCAAATTCAACACTACAAGTGGCGTCCGACAAGGATGTCCGATTTCTCCGTTTTTGTTCAATTTCGTAATTGATGCTATCATGGAATTATGCAGCGACGGTGCTCCAGCCTTCGGAGTTCACATAATGCCAGGCGTCAAGCTTCTCGACTTGGATTATGCTGATGACATAGTTCTGCTCTTCGACTCATACACAGATGCACAGGCGATACTGAACAAGCTATCTAGTATTGTGCCCGCATTTGGAATGCGTTTTGCGCCCTCTAAGTGCAGTGTTCTTCTGCAGGACATCGACTTATCGAACAAGGCTTTATTACTTGACAATCAGGCGCTTGAAATTGTGGATCGTTTTACGTATCTCGGTAGTTGTATCAATAATTCTGCATCGTTAGATAACGAGGTCTCTGCACGCATTTCTAAAGCGACCGTAGCATTCCGCAACCTAGGTCACCTCTGGCGTCAGAAAGGACTGTCTCTGCTACTCAAGGGTAGAGTCTATAAAGCGACAGTGCGGGCTGTGTTACTGTATGGGTGCGAAACCTGGACCTTACGTAAAGAACACATTCAGCGTCTCCAAGTATTTGACAACCGGTGTCTCCGCAGCATTCTAGGAGTTAGCTGTCACAATCGTATGCGCACCGATGCTCTCCGAAATAAGTTGTTTGGTAGTAATGTCGATATAGAGAAGCAGATCAACCTGCATAGGTTACGCTGGTTGGGTCACGTTTTACGGATGCCGGACCACCGACTTCCGAAACAGATTCTTTTTGCGACGCCACATCCTGATTGGCGTAAATCTAGGGGTGGCCAAACCGTCACATGGCATAGGCAGCTAAAAATTCTTACTAGTAACCTTTCCAAAGTAGGCGCAGCGCGTCTTCCAGGCTGGTGTCCCCGCGATCATATATCGCAATGGTTAGTTACGCTTCAGGATATTTCCCGAAACCGTGTTCAATGGCGGTCTTGCATTAAGCATCTTCTTGGAGTGTTTGCATAACCTTGTATGTTGTCAAGCGGAGTGACGAGAAAAGCTTGTTATGATGCATGACAGTGAAAGCCGCAAGTAAGCTGCCGTGCTGATGTCGCTCTACTCGTTCACGATACTTGTTTGAATGTATGTTCCATTCGAGGTGTAGGCACCTCTTCCCCGTTTGTTTGTGCTTACTCTTCTATAGAAGCCGTAGCAATTTAAGTCCCACCATTCCCCATCTTTTAGGATTTTACTTTTTCATGGTTGTATGGCAGTTAAGCATTCGGTACATGCTACCGGTGTATTGCTGTCTTTGATGATGATGATGATGATGATGATCTTTGCCTGAAGGGTCTGCCTCTGTTCTTGCTACGCGTAGTGGTGGATTTCGTTAGTCAATTGTGACTAATAGCATAAAGGTTTTTCAGTGTTAAGCATTTCAGTAATTATTACCTAGGTTCTACTCTGGTAATATATAACAGTAAGAGTGTAACTCTTCCAGCAGTACGCTCACTCATTTCGGAGAAAAATCGTTGAAATGATCGCTTTGGTAACCAAGAACGCTGCAAGGTGTGTGACAGCCGTTCTCCACCATCCAGACGCGCCTAACCAGTTGCAGTCATATTTTGATCGGAAAGGGAATTCTGTCTGAAACTCGACTGCAGTTGGTAATGAGAATCGGGTTCGACACGTAAAGGGCGTTTGAAATCCGATCCAACCACAGAACCCCCACACAGTTGCCTCTTGATGTACGCAGAGATGAATTTGTATGGTTTTTATCGGCAATGAAGCTCGGTATGGTATTGTATGAAAGCACAAGCCTGATCCAGGCCAAGTGCCGCACAGACATAGACTGCACGTGGACAAAGATGCTGTCAGGTTGCCCAGGCCTAGACAGATATTGCATTGAGACTCTAGCGTGTTTTCGCATCCAGCCCACTACCGGTGGCAAATTAATTTAGCACGATGTTAGCCGCAGTTCCCCAGTGTCGCACTCGACGGAAGAAGAGCACTCGTTAATTCAATGTAATTGAATCCATGGCGAAATCCCAACAGTGAATAACTCAAAACTGGTGGCTGTTTTACCCAAACGACTGCTCTGTATAATGACACGAAATGCGGAAATTATTGTTTTCAGCTGCCCAGCCTAATCTGATTGGTTGATTCTTTGTTTAACCTTGAGAAAGTCATTCTCATTGGTTAACGGTGTACAAAACTCTGCAAATGGCTACGAAAGTTGCATCTGAAGGTCATACGAGCTTTGATTTTCGGACGCGATTGAATAAAATGGCAAACATGGTATACACAATAATATGAATTAGATGAAAGATGTTATGACAGTCCGCGTATTAATAACCATCACACTTATTGTGTTTCAGCATGCAGCTCACTACCGTTGGCCAATCAATTTAGCACGATGTTAGCCGCACAGCACAGAAATGATGTACGATTGCACATCCGTGCTCTGTAATGAGGTGCTTACAACTCAAATCAAACACGTATTCAATTCAAAGTTTTGCGAACGAGTAGAGAGACATCAGGATGACAGCTTCCAGACGGCTTTCACAGTCGCACGCAGCCTAGCATCGATTTACTTGGAATAAGCATAGAATCTAGACGAAAAGTTGTTCCAGAAAAAGCCGCATACCTGCGTGTCGCGGTACGAAGAAATCGACACTTACCTGATACCAGTGAGTTAGCGGTTCCGTCGGTGCGGTTGAAAGCCAGACATCCGTTTGCGAGCCCAAGAAACCCACGTCGAACCAGAACGCCAAACCGTGTATCTGTACAAAGTTGGAAAAAAATAACATTGGAACGATTTCTAATATAAGCTCCCACTGTTTATAAAATTCTCCCATATGGCGCTCGTCTCAAAAAGCCTCCGACAACCAAGTCCAGCTTCTGGCCTGCACGAGTGGCTCCCAGAGCCCGGTGGAACTGCTTCTACCAACAGGAGAAGGGGCGAGGTGTCTGAAAACCAGTGTGCTTCGGGCAGATGGAGCTCGTGAGCCTGGGAGGACATTTCATCTAAGGGAAGGAAGACCCTGATTTTCAACCTCCGCTGCCTTGCGGGACACCCGATCGCGGGAAAGGCTTCGGGAGAAAACCCTGAGGAAAAACCTGGAACAGAGTCTGGTAGACCACCTCTTTCTGGCAACTCCCTGCTGCCTTGCAGGTCGCACTTGGTTGTGCAAAGGCTAGAGAAACTGACTCGAACAAACGCTGAGTGGTGCTGGGGCCGCCGCTTTGTACCCAAATTCCCAAGAATCTTCTTTGAAGCCGACTCATCCTCCAGGATGAGATAGTCGCCCAAAACTAAAAAACTAACATGTTGTTAGCCTTTTTTAGTGGATGTAGACCATGAATGTACATCAGTTTCACGCTCCACAACGAAAACAGTCTAATCCGAGAGGAATAATGTTTCCCACATAAAGTCAATATCTGTATTGCAAATGTCTTTACAATGAAACAAATGGAATGACGTGACGCTGAATAACATGTCATGTGTGGAGCTTTGTTCAGCTTGCCAATGGAGACACACTACGTGAAATGTGATTGGTCCAATGGTAACCAACGAAACCAGGCGACACGAAAAAACCCAAATAGGACTGATGAAACAGCTGAACGCCGCTGTAAACGTAAGCAGGAGAAAACTGGAATCGATTGGAATATGTTTGGGACCGATCGTCTATTCATAATGCAAAGAAATTCGAGTGCAATCGGTTAGAGTTCGTTTTGGGTAACGTTTCACTTCTGACTTCCTCAGACCAAGTGTGATAGTCAGGACAGGGAACATGATTAAGTAGCAGTCAACCCCCACTACTAATTTGACCTTACCGCTAAACAGCCTATAGTACGCCTACACGGTGTCACGTCTCGT
>JACCGJ010000332.1:10767-23709 GCA_013407085.1 Atriophallophorus winterbourni | reverse complement strand
TGAATGGCATTGATGAAAACATTCAAATGTTTTTGGTCAAGTAATTCATTATTTAACAATATTTTGATGATCCGGTTTCAACAATCTCTAGAATATTATTCTTTCAATGTATTAATGAATAAGTGATTTTCAGTTTGAAATTGCTTATTTGCGTGCATTTCGATCACACACACCACGACATTCTTCGTGTACTTTGCACTCATCAAGTAAGGACAGTATTATCAAGATCGGCATGCCTTGATTTTGAGTATATTTAGCAAATACCAACTAAACTTTTAAAATATCCTTTAATCTATAACTGAAGTTCTTAGTATGAATATTAAGTAGTATTGATTTATTAATAATTAACAATAAATCAAAAATTTTATAATTAGATGAAACAGGGAAATTTTTCGAAGCTGCTTGACAAATTGCTGTTTGCCATAATAACTTTAAATTTAATGTAGCTTTGAACTTACCAACGATTTTATACCGAACTGAATAGATTTCTTATCGATAAATCTAAAACTTTGCCTCACGAATCCGTCAGTTAATAATACGATCAATTTACGCTAGTTTAAATAATGTTGACATGTCCAATTTCATAATGTGGCATTGATTTCCTTATTCCAATTTAATAAATATCTAACTGGAGAGAAGGATATGATTTTCTCGAACCAAGCGAAACAATATGCAAGTAAAAGAATTACAGATTGGAAATTGAATCTGTTTATTATCGTGCATTAAACGGAAATCAATGAAATTTTCATTTTGTCAAAATCGTTTTTGTGGATGTCGATGTCTGTCAAGGTAATAAGAGGCCATGAAAGAGTTGTTCTAAATATTTTGACGGATTTCGCCTTAACGTTCTTTAATATGTTTCATGTAAATCTCCGTGACACGTTTTCAGAAACGGTTTAGGCGACAGACAACACCTCCTTGGATTTCACTTAATGCGTACTCACCAAACTGATCAATGTAAACAATTTTACAATTACTTTCATTAATATTTAACCAGCTGAAAAAGCATTAATTCATTCAATCACAAAGGGAAGACTTGTAATCTTTCAATAAATGCAATGAAGTTCAATAGTCTGATTTTTTAATGGGCAATTCTAAGTTGCGTGCTTATAGAAACATTTGTGTGAGATAAAAGAGTGTTATTATATTTTTCAACATATATGAACTAATATAGTCATAAATTTGAACTAGCCAAACAATGTGTGTAAAATAGCTAATAAATCCACATTTTACCTGATTGTAAACATTTAAATAGTAATTTGAAGAATACCGGGCTACTTCGAACATCTGATGCTGCCTACGGTCAAATCACCACAGAAGCTCCCGAATCTCAAGTCGATGCTGACGGCGCACCGATCGTCCGAGAGCAAACAACCTATCACGATGACAGTTGCAAAGGACGTTGTATGTATTATGCTTGCTGTCGTTGTTCCAAACGTTACTACACCGCCTGGCTGTCAAGTTTAGGCTTCATGATCACTTTCGGGATCAGATGTAACATGAGCTGGGCTATGCTGTCCATGATTAGTAGACACAATCAATCGTTGCATGCACATCTTCCACCTACGAATCAATCCGTCTATGAAAATCATAATATGGGACCGAATCATGTTATCGATCTGGCGGGGATCATCAACGTGACAACCGTAAGTACCTAATGGATTTTCGTGTCATTTGATAGAATTTTAAGAATCGAAATAAACTGAAACTTTGTAATCAATTTTTAATCATTTTTTGCTTTATGCTAGAGCGATATTCACCTCAGTTCCTATTGTGATAGTCAAACAAGGTACAAACACGGTTATTCAATTAAATGTACATTGACAATTTTTCATCATCTTAAGTAACAAATCTGTATTGGTTGAATTTTAGAATCCATTGATTGTATTGTAACGCATTTTCGTTATAAATTACACGCCCTGTAATCGATTCTGGATTTGATAAATCACGTAAGGAATTCATCCGTGTTTGATTCCATTATACTTAGATTTACAAAAATCGGGCAAATTCAAATACGGTGGCATAAAGTGTGGTGTAAATATAAGATGAAATTTTCATGAAAAACACTAGTAAATAGTGTAGCGGGATGAAAGGATTCGACAGTTTTTTGGACAGATCTTTTATTTCGTTTTTATATCCACACACAATGTCATCTTCATACCTGCTTTGGGTTTTCTGACGACAGCCAGTTTATTATACAAGCATCTCTGGTCATCGGTTAACAAATGACACATAGCGAACTTTTTGCTTCTTATCACAAAATTTAAAAATTCCAACCGTGTTACCCGCTGTGTGTCACGGCCACTTTAGGAAAGTATCTTGATTCATCATTGTGTTCAATCTGTTCAATGGTATTCACGTTCAACCACAACACGTACAACACGAGGTAAAACCGATTGATTAATCTTATATAGGCAAATCAATTAATCACGCCACAGATCTGAAACATGACTGTCCCCTTTGTCACCTTGATTATATTTGTCACTCGATTACTTGCAAACTTGCACGTATCAAGTCGTCACCACGCGGGGATTGTCTGACCTACATTTACGAATTGCACATCCTTCTATAGCGATTAACCTTGTCCATCTGCTCATTTCCGAGTATATAGTAGCGCCTTCTGCGGTGGCTTGGTCACGTTTACAGAATGGATAATGGTCGTATTCCGAAAGATCTACTCTATGGTAAGTTGCGATCAGGAAGTCGACTATTAGGCAAACCGCACGTGCGGTACAAAGACGTTTGCAAAAGATATATGAGAGCCCTTGGCATTGACCCTGTGAGTTGTGAAGAACTTGCTTTTGACCGCTCACATTGGAGGCATTGTGTAAAGCATCGTCTGCAAGCTGGGGAGGATTAGATACAGCTCTTGACTGCTGAACGCAGATCACGCCACCGGCGTGCAACTGACGACCTACAACTGAGTTCTGCCTATCGTTGCAAGCGCTGCGAGAGAGATTGTCCCTCCTAAATCGGACTTTTTAGTCATTCGAAAAGCTGTAGAACATGAACATTCATGCGATTGTGATGTACATCCATGTTCGACATCGACAGAAGTAGGACAACAACAACAAGTCGCTCTGAGCGTTTTCATGGTATCCTTTCGGCGCTTCCGGCTCAGGTGTTGTGTCTGTGGGTGGCATTCTGTATATCCTCCGAAAGCGGGAGATTAGCACTAATTAATAATGCAATTCGCACCTCTACAATAGGACGTGACGCTTCCAGTATGAAATAAGGTAACATTTAGGTAAGAATATCAAACTAACGTTTTGATTTTATTTTCTTGGACGAATATCAAATGATTAAACTTTATGGGCTACCATTTTAGCACTTTTCGTTAATTGTCAACCTGATCCAGATAGTACTAACCCTACTTGATTATTACAACCAGTACGAAACCGGCAATCGATGGGTGTGAAGAAAATGAATGCAACTGGTTTAGCCAAATCCGTGTTGATTTGCGTACGTGATTCAATAGCCTGGTCGTGTCAGCCCCACCAAACAGTGTCTTAAACGGTTAAACCTTTCATAAAATTTCTCCATCGTTTGAAAGCATGTGGATCTTGGTCGTACTGTCCCAACTTAATGAGTGGAAACATCATGAAAGCGGTCGAGGCGTATGCTTAAAATTGTGAAATTTTAAGATTGAAGCATAACTAAAGATCGTTATAAACAGGAGAAATTTCCTCTCATGAACAGCGATATTAAAGAACCAATGAAGATAAATGTAAATGCAGCTATTAAAAGGGGATTATTATTTTGGTGAAGGATTGAATATAAATAAATATCGATTACAAGTGTATCTGTTAACCTTACTAATGCAATGACCATCTTTCGCAGAAACCAGACTTTTATTGGACGGCAGGACAACGGGGATTCGTGGACAGCTCATTCTTTTACGGTTATTTGGTGACGCAAATACCTGGAGGGGTGATAGCAGCCAAGTTCCCGGCAAACAAATTGTTCGGAATCGCTGTTGGTGGAAGCGCTTTGCTTAATTTGTTCTTACCAACCGCATGCGAGGTTCATTTTGGTCTAGTGATGCTTATTCGGATCATGCAAGGATTAGTGGAAGTATGTCAAACATTATTCCATTTCATACATTCAATTTTCTCTGTTGTGTAGTAACTTGCTGTTGCTACTTGCCAATACAGAATTTTCTGTTTGGTACAAAACACGTATAGTGCATTTTAACAACCATTTTTGTGTCATTTTTGAACGCAATTACCTATTAGTTACTTCAAGTGGGACTAACACGACCGCGGAGTAAACTTTGGGTTTAATTCGTATGTAAGTGCAACCGGATCTGAATAATAAGATTAATAATTAATTTGACAATTATATATCCTCTCTAGAATTCTGAATATTTTAAGTTATATATATATATATATGTATGTATAGGAAATAGAATTATTCTATTTTTTCACACAAGTATTATAAATCTTGATAACGAATCAATCAAATTTATGATGATGAGTCTTCCATCATTCTAAGATTCTAAACTCATGTTTTAGAAGTGTAAGTTTCCAAGATTAAATCTATACTTCCTTAAACATTTTAGTGTCTGTCAATCAAAGGAACGATTAATAAAAGATAATAATTATGTTACTTTTGTGATATCCGCAAATGTTACGGACCTTCATCAAATAAACCCATAGTGTGATATCATAACCATTATTTCGGATTAATTGCAGCTGTTTAAAAATCTTGGGCTTATTATTAAATATCATATACAGATAGCGACCTTTCCGAAAATGATTGTGGAGAATCTAATTAATATTTAAAACATGTCCTATCAAATCTTCTATCCGCATCCATCTTCCAGAGTATATCGGGGTGCGCCATTTATAACTAGTTTCAAACATCCAATAATTTATTGTTGTGTCGAGACCGCAATTGATTATCTAGTATTCATTAATTTTTATTCAATACTCATTTTTTCTTTAGGGAACATCGTATCCGGCTTGCCATGGAATTTGGCGATTTTGGGCCCCACCGCTCGAAAGATCGCGGTTAGCTACTATTGCATTTTGTGGTAAGTAGACACGTCTAATATTTTCGAATGATAAGAATTAGACATAGTTAGCTTGCCCTTCAAATACAACCTTTCCATTTATCAGGTTCCTACGCTGGGGCAGTCTTTGGCCTCTCATTATCTGGAATGCTGGCGGAAAAACTTGGATGGCAGTCCCCATTTTACTTTTACGGCAAGTCGAGAGATAGTGAATTAGTACAACTCTCACCATTGTTATGTATTCCCATTATTATTTTGGTATGTCCTATATTGATTATAAATGCCTTCTTCAAAGTTTATTATGTTGAAGAAGGCTCGGATCGTCCTTGAAATCATAAAAACTCTCTACTCGAAGAAAAACGAGATAAATAACCTCAGTTGAGCAAATCGTCTTTGCACCTACTCGCATATTCCGAACAACAGGATCCGCACTCATGGTGCTACTTTGTTGGGAGCTGATTCGTTAGCTGACCTTGGAGCATTGATCTGGTATATTAAAAACGGTTCATTATTAATTGTTGCGTTAAATTTTATCTTTCGTTTGGTCGATTCATCCTCGGCATTCCATGTCCAGATTCACACTTTTTGCACTGGTAAATTGTAGGCGAAGCATTCGTAATACGTTTATCGTCAGTTAAAATTTACCTGTAATATTACCTGCAAATTCTCTAATTTTGATCCGAATATAAATGCTTCCATACGATATATAGTGATTTTGATACTTACTTGCATTACTCTTTTTACTTCGAAATGGTGCATCATTCTTGTAATTTTCACTCCTCGATTTATTTCACAGCAATCTAGTCGGAGTTGAATCCAATATTTGCGTTTAACAACAATTATTTCCTGTTCACATAGTTAAAACTAGGAGATATTGCACACAATATTCCCGAGTATTGTTCAAAAATACGCAAATTCATTTATATATTTCAAGAATCACCACATGCCTGACTGATCTTTATATTATGTCATATCGTGTGTGTTAATCCTGGAGGTTGATTCAATTCGTTCGCAGGTATTATTGGTCTTCTGTGGTTCGTTTGGTGGTGGCGTGTCACACATGAACGACCCTCGTTGCACCCGACCATAACAGAAGAGGAAAGGCGATACATCGAGACTTCGATTGGCGAATCACCGAATATCGATGAAAGTGTACGTTCATCAAGGTCACATTGCACTAATTTAAATGTGGCGCCATAATTTACAAGTGTTGATCACGCGGTAGTGAACGTAAAAGTGTTATCGGATTTAACTTGCTCACCACGAATTTCCTTTGAAGAACTAGTTATTTCAAACTTTACGCGTGCCATTCACGTGGCAAACGTCAGAAAAATGTTGAAATTCACGCGGAGCGCACTGATGTTGTGTTATAAGCTGGGTTAGGGTTAGAAAGGTTTTCTGCACACCATCCGAAATTTCGTCATCAACACTCATCCGCAATGCACCTCGCATCACCATACTACGTCCTACTACTACTAGAATTAAACTGTATGAAAAACTGTTTATGTCATTTTTTCTTCACGGAATACAACTGGTTAAAAATTAATGCTCAGCAATGACCTATTTGATATAACGAGTGTATATTTGCCAGAATTCTCAATTGGCAGAGTTATTCGTTCTTTTTATATGCTGATTCAAGCCTAAATTGAAACTGGGGTTAATTTGAACCTCACGATTAATTTTAAAATGTTAACATTGGAGTTCAGTCATACGATAAATTCAGCAAAAAAACAAAGCATGATCCGCAATAATGTGTGATAATATACATTAATATAATTTAACACAAACAAACGCATTATGTTTAGCAAAGCGTTTCTTCCAAATAACTTTGCTATAGTGTTGAAATAGCTGCATTTTCCTGCTTATTCAATCAAACGCGGGAAAAATATCCTCGAATTTTCTTCTATCAAATTTAACGATGTGATGCAATCAACCATTACCCAATAACCCTGCTGATTCCCAGGGGAGTCACCTGCAAATCACGGCTTTTGTTTGTGTTCTGGTATGATCGACGTTGTTTACGAGAAAATTCGGTTGTTTGATAACCCTTGAAACAGTGAACGTATGCCGGGGCTTTCACTAAATGTCACCTGTCCAGACTGTCACCTTTCATTACGCCACGCATTGTTGTATGGATTAAAAGCAGCTCTATCTTGCCGTTATACCTTTTGCGGATTACGATCGATAATGAGTCCTGGGAAAACCGAAATATTTAGTTACTGCCAATGAATCCTATAAAAATAAACAGCAGAAATAATTATAAAATAGTAATTATGATTTCACACTGGAATTTCTGAAATTAGGTATATGAGGAGTGTCTGAGCGGTCAAAATTCTTTGATAAGATCTTCTGCGTTTGACTATGAATTTCTCCAAACTATTCGCGTAAGCTATTAGAAAAAGAAAGAGCCATAATGTACAAAATCTTAATTCAATTTTCAAGATTATTACAGTAATGTTGTTAAATCGTTTGTAACAGAAACTGACAACAAACTGATGTGTATAATCATGTAGCCGGTTTCGCAATAGTGACTCGCAAAAACGATAATTTTTTTATTACTTAGTTTGAGGACGCACAATGCACACTGTATAATCTACAACGATAAACCATTTACCGGAATATAATCAATCATATTTAGCTCTCATCACCACTATGTTCACTATTTATGTAAACAGAAAATATCTATCCCGTGGAGAAAGTTTGCCGTTTCCATGCCCGTCTACGCAATCATCGTGGCCAACTTTGCAAGAAGTTGGTCATTTTATTTGCTAATCACGAAAACTCCGAAATATTTCAAAGAGGTTTTTGGTTACACTATGACAGAGGTAGGTTCGCATACGAAACGGTGTGGAATATGAAGATTTCGTTTCCTGGTGAAGTATTTTTTCATTATATTTCAGAATATTTTGAGCCTGATGACCAATATTTAATACATGTTAACTGCAACTACTGATGTTAATATGCTAAATCATCCGTATCCTTCAATGCAATTATAATGTTGAAATTCCGTAAGCTTTCGCAAATATGAATTTTCATCGAAGGTCAACGAAATTTCTGGTTACATCTTAACCTTCATAATAGTTTTATTATCTGTTAATTTAGTTAATAAAATATTTTTGGGACAGCCATATTCGAAGAAAAAATTTTGATTTAATTATTTTATGAGTGAATCAATATAACATTACGTTAACATTACATTCCTGTTGTTAGAATATTGAACTTTTTCTATAGAATGAGTTCACTGATAGCGATTTAAAGTTCAACATATCTTCAGTGAACGTTGGAAAATGACTTAACAGTTTCCTAAAAGTTACAACTCGGATTCTGCCGGTGTTTTAACATCGTACATAGTGAAATTTGCATACGGTTTTCATTGATAAACTATCCGACCCCTCGAATATTGTTATCCGTTTGTAAGTCAAAATTTTGACATTTTGGTTTACACAAAACTCTCATCCGAGTTTACTTACATTTTTCATTTGAATATTTCTGCTTTTTGCTTCAATCAATTGCTAAGAAACTGCTTCAATGCAAAACACACTAAGTTCATTAGAAACCTCAACTGGTATATCCCTGATTAAAGTTAACAAATATTCTTTAAAAAAATCATTCACCTTTCAAGCTTATTAAATAGATCAAGTAGATACGGATTGAGTTGTTTCTGGTAATCATCTATATCGTATCCTAATTTATATAATTAACATACGTAACGAATGTGAAATACAAAGTAGCAATAACGTTGCGATGACATCTGGAACATTCATTAGATTTTACGCGGTGAAGGAAACTTTATTTTTCAGACCGGATTCTATTCTGCTCTGCCTCACTTGGTCATGGCAATTATTGTGCCGTTAGGAGGTCAACTAGCCGATCGCCTACGCAAGCACACGCTATCAACCACAGTGGTTCGGAAGTTGTTCAACTGTGGCGGTGAGTCTGCAGTGCTGAATTGCGAGAATTGTGAATTTTCGGCTCTAATGTTATCATACTATCATACGCGCCCGTTAACTAGGAGGTCAATGAATATTTTGATTCATGGTTATGGGTTTAACCCCATTAAACATGTGCTTGGACACATGGTCGTACCAGCCTTATCCAACAGTGGGATACAAGCGCTACTTGTTTACCATTCCTCCACTGTTTCAAGCGCATGCGGATCCTGATGAGTGCAAACAGCACGGAATCTGTCGTGGGGTGTGCCTGTGATGGAAATGCATGCGAATGAATATTTTAGGTGGTCCATGGTTTGAATTCGTATTGTGCTGTAGTTAACAAAATTGCTGAATATAATTACTTACCTTGTCTGCTTGCGCAAAGCGTATTATATCTTTTTCGGGGAACCAGTTTAACAGTCTAACGGTTCACTAAATCAGATGCAATATCGGTAAGTTCACATGAAATTATTGATCGTATAAGGATCTAGTTTACAAATAACAATTCATTAAGATGAAACTCATGTCAAGAGTGAGCTGGTAAATATTGCTGAACTCAAAATAATAGCATTGGCTATAAAGCTGTAATTGTCCCAGAATAATGGTAAAAATTAACGTTTAGGCGTATTGATACTTACAGGTCTTTGGACTGTGATGGTAAATTGATTAAAGGTTCAATCGACTGCAAAATATATTTTCAGGAAATATCATGCTTCTATTATTCTCTGATTCACAAAATCGACCTAGATTTCAACAGGCAGCAATTATTCCTTATGACATGAGTCTTTGAATTTGAGGAAAACTTTGTCATTCGTATTCTTGAATTTCGACTTCAAATCACAGGATAAACTCCAATTGCATGAAATTTAATTACTACAGATACGAGCAGCAAATTACAAAATAATAAATAAATTTTCAAAAAATGAGCAATATGCACGGTTTTAGTCATATTATTATTGAAATTTCAAAAATCGCTTCGCTTTTCCTCGTCAAATATTTGTCAAGCTTTTTGCTATTCGATCGATTTCAATCCATGGGGACTCGAATGACTGAAAGATTAATGAATAGAATTCAAGCGGCTATTGTCTAGTTGGACGATTGTTTGTTTGCAAAATCGCTGTGTCGCTGTCTGTCTAATTAATCTAGCTCGATATTGGGCATGATTGGTGAACGTTGTCGAATACAAAGCACGGAGCAGGAAATATTGATTACATACTACATTTTTTGAAGTGTGCAATATACACAATGCTTACCCATTGGAACAAAGGAAAAATAAATTGAAAAAAGCAACAGAAATTGTAAAACGCATGCACCAATTAAGATAATTTAAATGTGCTTGTATTTTCGGTGTTTCAAATTGTTTTGAGTGACTTTTATAAATGGTAAAAGATTACAGAGCGATTTCAGCATGTAATTATCATTGAAGATTATTTTAATCTGGAACGGTAACGAAATAAAGCAATATTGCTATCAATTGTGACCTTGAGGAATTAGCATGTTCCATTAGAGGAAATCGATGAAAATTATAAAACTTCACAATACAGAGCAGCTATTTAAAACTATAGATTCTATCTAACCCATTTAATTCCTTTAATATGCCATGCTTATTCAGACATGATGAAAAAGTATTCGTTTTAGCAGGATATCTGTATATTTGAGCTCATCCGTCACACACAATTCACGACAATTTGTGTGCTATTTGACAATCACAGTTTGTAGCAGTGTAAATTTTGTTTGTGCTAATGACAATTACAATAAATCTTCACAGATAGAATTTTGCCGTATCATTAAAAAAATTGAAAGAGTGAGTGTGTGTAAGTGATTGAGTGAAGGAAAAATGTGCACACTCCGTTTAACCGCTTTCTCGTGTGTAATCTTAAACTCTCGTGATAAAACTAATTAGATTCGTCAAATGATGCTATGATAACTGAAATGTTCACAGTTTGACTATGTTTTCTTGCTCACGAAACCTTAATTTGAATAAGAATAATTAGTATGGTATCATTCGTCCTTATCGAATAACTTTAATTTGCTAAATTTATGAACCGTAAATAGTTGTGAAATATCAACATCGGGTAATCGAAGTCGCTCTAATGTCAATTAATGTAATATGTCACATATAGAAGGGATTGTAGTGTCTGAAATATTGGAAGTATTCGAGGTTAACTTGATGCGAATTATACCTTCGGATTCTTTTTTTCTGAGGTCTGAATCAAGTTAAAAAAAATTCAAAAATGTTGGCAATAAAAGTGAATTTCCGGAAATTTAATGGAAATTTTAAATCGAGCAAAATATGTAAAATCAGAAAATTACCTCAATAACTCAGGTTGTGATTGCCTAATAAAAAGCCGATTGCCATTTATCACCGTCTAACGAGTTTTGTTTGAAAGTTGACTAAAATTTACTCAATTAATCACATTATGCGTGACTTTAACGCTGTATTTATACCATGCACTGACTATTTCTTCATGTCTAATGTTCCGATAAATTGATTACTAACAAGTAATTTATTGATTTAATGTTTTTCCAAAAACGATATGACATTTATGGTGACTAACTTGGATTCGATTTTCACAGGCAAGCACAACATGGCGAAGCCTCTTGATTCTTTTTGCACTGTTCACATAGTGTGTGTTTGTGTTTAATTCAATCGGCATTGCGTGTTTTGTGAGAAATTAAACAGTCAATAAAATGTAGTATTAATAATATCTTCCACTTAATGGATAAGCTTTTCAAGTTTTATGAATTCAGGTTATAATACAATTATTCCTCATTCACGTGATTCACACCTCCTTTGAATAACATATCACTTTGGGTTAAAACATACATTCAAAATAATCACATATGTTGATTGCCGCAAATTACATTAAACAAAAAACACCAACTACGAACTAGAGAGATTGTATGTAAATCGAAATGTTTTGTTTACAATTTTGCATCATGTTCATTAATTTATATATCTGAATCACTGAATAAATTTATATGAAAGGCTTGCGAGTCTATTCCACAATTGATGTACTTCTCATGCTCATCGCGATTTCAGCTTCCAATATGCTTTGCAAAAATTTGTAGTCTGAACCTCGTTTCAAAATTATTGTATTCATGAAAGTAATATGGTCTACACACTCAATTCATTTGTTTTGCCCAGTAGATAACACCATATCTTTCATGTATCGAAATTGATCCTCTCACAATTTAAAGGTTTGTTTGGTCAGACTAATGTTTATGTTTTTAATTTCGTAGTCATCTTTGGTGATTTTTAACAGACGTTATGGCTACACAATGGAATTTTGACTGTTCTAATTTTCTCTTCCTACTTTTGTATTCCAGTCTGCGTAAGCAAATCTGTCTCAACTGTGAAATGCTTTGCAGGCCAGATTTTATGAGCGCCATTTATTTTATCACGGAAAAATGCACATTGGTAGAAAATGAGCTATTAAATGGCAGGGTAAGAAAATGAGATTAACTCACTTCGGACTATTCTGACGTAAAAATAACAAGCGTCGTAGGCGAAATATTGATGCAAAATTCATTAAATACATTAACATGCCGCCACTTACAAATCCTACTTGAAGAAGAAGTTTGAGCAAACTTATCGAAGCTGATCATCACAGGTAAAGCACCACAATCCCAATAAAGAAGTTCAACGTTATGATGATATATATTTTATTGAATATAATTTACGATATATTTGTATGTATATTAAAATATTTGCCAACCTAAGGACAGCGCTTGATCAGATATATTTGATGTATCTTGTTCTGGGATTCACAGGATTCGGGATGGAAGCCGTGTTTCTGCTCGGAGTTGGTTATTCGAAAACCATCGGCTCAGCCCTCATCTGCTTGGTTTTAGCCGTTGGCTTTAGTGGATTCGCTATATCAGGTAAACATTGAAACAAATTTGTAGGAAAACCATCCTGGTGGTAAATATAGACTTAGCATAGTATTCTGAGTATATACTAGCAGTAAAATAGTATGCGCGGAAACACGCATA
>JACCGJ010000331.1:37517-56653 GCA_013407085.1 Atriophallophorus winterbourni | reverse complement strand
TCGTTCGCCACTTACTGTCCTGTGCAACTGAACTGAACTAACTGAACTGAACTAAGGAACCAAATAATGAATACATATTTGATCAGAATTAAATAGCATTTGTCATTATTTATTGAAATACTATTCGAACTTTAACAATAATCAAGTACCTCTGATAAATAAGTAACATCCTGGAAGTTTTTCATCGAATTTAATCATGACCGTGAAGCATTTGTTTAAACGCTCTACATTTTTAAAATACTTTTGGCGTTATTCGTAAGTAAGAATGGGTCGTGTGATAAGGAGTCAACGTAAGGGTGCTGGAGGAGTATTTAAAGCTCACACAAAACACCGCAAGGGGCCAGCAAAATTAAGACCCGTTGACTATGCAGAACGCCATGGCTACATCCGGGGAGTCGTAAAGGAAATAATCCATGATCCTGGTCGTGGTGCTCCACTTGCACGCGTAGCGTTCCGCGATGTATATTCCTACAAAACTCTGAAACAGTTGTTTATTGCTGCGGAAGGAATGTATACCGGTCAATTTCTTTACTGTGGCAAAAAGGCGAAACTTCAGGTAAATCTATTCTAATTTATGAAATTGTAGATCGGCAATATTCTACCCATTGGGTCGATGCCGGAAGGTACAGTGGTTTGCAATTTGGAAGAAAAGTGTGGAGATCGAGGACGTTTAGCACGCGCTAGCGGTAATTATGCAACTGTCGTTGCACATAATTTGGAAACAAAGCGTACGCGTGTTAAGTTGCCCTCAGGCGCCAAAAAGGTACTTCCATCGGGCTGTCGTGCCATGGTCGGTCTTGTTGCTGGTGGTGGGCGGGTTGATAAGCCCATTTTGAAAGCCGGTCGTGCTTACCATAAATACAAAGCGAAACGACATTGCTGGCCCCGTGTTCGTGGTGTTGCAATGAACGTAAGTCCCATTCTCAGTGCTAATTATGTATTGCTAAAAATTCGTGAACACGAATAAAGTCATTCTTCTTCTTCCAATGTCCAAGTCAAGTGGATATAATGCCTATGCGTTGCCAATTATCACCGTTAGTATGCGGCAGTTGAAATTATGCTCGGCATATTTTGATTCCTACCATTCACCTTTTAATTTATGATCTTGATGCTGTTAGATAATTTCGTTATTGAATTTAAGAGCATTCAGGTATATTATAGTGTTTTCTGGTTAGACAGTCCGCATATTTGATCTGTATAGATACAGTCGTTTTCTTCCCTTGATTGTTTTGTAATTACGAACGTAGTTCTGTGAAAACGCCGGAGTTTGACATTTTCCCTTGTGTTCCTACCTGGGCAACCTGACGATATTTTACGGATTTGTGCCTGTATGTGATGAGTCTTCACTCGTGGTATCATTGGTTTTCAAATGTTAATTTTTACTAAAAACCTACTGCTTAGCTAATGGTCCATATCCGTGCTTGATTTTACTATGTTGATGCGTATATGATAAACAACGATTTCGTTTAGCATTAAGAAATCACAAATCGAAATAGTCTCTAAGTTGCTGTAAAATGTACTCCGCCACGCTGTCATCGCGACCCAATTGTTTATGCATATATATGCCACTATTTTTCCTGGCTTCATACCAGGGAATTCATGAGTATTTATCCGCTACACACCGCATATCCACCGTTCAACGCTTTTACACTTGAATTTTAGGATCACATTTATTTAACTTGGTTATAATAGATGAATAGATTCTTTGATTCCTTACCGAATAATTCTCGTCTCGCATAACGGCTATACTATACTCGAACTTGCTAAAACAATCTCAACTAGGTTGTCACAGCCGGGGGTGGTAGTATGGTATGTGTATGTATAAAGCACAAGCCTGATCCGCGAAGTGCAGCACAGTCAGAGACTGCACTTGGGCTAATATACTGTCAGGTTTGGCCCAGGCCTAGACAGATATGAGGGGGGAATTGATGGTAGTTAGAATGATCCACCTACTATCTTATAAAATGCTCCCACTTGCGTGCGTCTCAAATAGCCTCTGACAACCAAGTCCAACTCCTGCCCTGTCACGAGTTGCTTTCACAAGCCCGGGAACTGCTCTTACTGACAGGAGAAGGGACGAGGCGGTGACTGCGCCCTTAAAACCATTTGGATCCGGGCGATGTAGCTCGTAGCTACTGGCCATCCACTAGGGAAGGAAACCCGATTCCCGAACCCCCACTGCCTTGTGGGTCACCCGATTGCGGGAAGGCTTATCTGAGAAACCCCGAGGAAAATCCGGAGAGAAAGCCTTCGTAGTAGATAACTAGCGCACAGCGCGTTTATCGTGCCAACTCCCTGCTGCCTTGTAGGTTGCACTTGGCTGTGCAAAGGCTAGAGAGGTGTACTCGAACAAACACCAAGTGGTGCTGGGGACATCACTTGTACACTATCCCCAAGAAACTTCATGATGATGTCTCAATCCGAGACATCAATGAAGCCGGCTAATCCACCCGTGGAGCCAGCCGCACAAAAGTAAAGTAACTAAAAGGCTTGTTCTTTTCATAATACAGTGAATGCTTGCTTTGAAAGATATGATCTTTTTGTAATGTATTGTCGCATCGTCGCGCGCAGTATGTACGTATAACCCCGTTTAATCCAAGCATGGTCCCACAAAATTATACACTGCACATAAGCTAAAATACTGCCAGGTTGCCTATGCGCAGACTTAAAAATAAAAGACTTGGAAAGAAAAGGAAAATGCTAGTTTGTTTAATAATTGAGGTGGAAACAAGGCGATTTGATAGATCCTAATCTAACCCACGTGATCTCTATCTTCAGTGTATGTTAATCAAGACAATGAACATAATCACGTGCGTATTATTTATAGCTTGCTATTGTTATTATCATACCTTTTTACTCAACTGTTCACCACACGCGGCTGCTAGACTTGTTAAATGGCTTCTTCGACCGCTGCATTAATCGCTATCAAATTACATTTAATGTCAACAGCTCCTAGTTTTCATTCGTTTTGATAGTCGAGCACCCTTTCGCTGTATCGGTTTTATGTTTTTACTTATAAGATTGATCCAAAATATTTTCTTCGTGTACTTGGTCTATTCCAACTTGTTGGCTAGTGCTGTTTTTTTGCATCTGTGCCATTATGACCAGCAACATTGTTTTCCAATGCTTGCCACCGGTAATTCACTGCTGGTAAAAATATGCTGGAGCCCGTAAATAACACCTGACAGCTGATGTGTCGACTTCAATTACACATCACTTAGCATAGTTCCAGGCTTTAATTCGTTTCTTGATATGGGATTAATGCTGGTGGCTATTTTTGGGTCGATGCTGTCAATTTACACGTGCTATAAGATATTGGTTATTTTCATTGTTTTTAACCTTCAGCCCGTCGAACATCCTCATGGTGGTGGTAACCATCAGCATATTGGTAAGCCTTCGACTATCCGTCGCGATGCTTCTCATGGTCGAAAAGTTGGGTTGATTGCTGCTCGACGCACCGGTCGTATCCGTGGTACTCGGTCTATTGTTTCCAAACCCGAGAAAGAATAATTCTTTTTGTATTAATACATGATTCTCGGATGTATAGCTTTTTATGAACCAGGTGGACCGTATGCTTGACGGGTCTCGTAGGATGCTACAATAATTTCACCATTCTTATCAGATTGGCATTTGATTTCTCGATTGGGTCGAATACACTGTGCTGTAATAAACCTTGGCTTACCACGTCATACGAGACCCTAAACAACTGTCCCAAATCCGAGTGTTCATAACGTGTTGTTTGCAGATTCTAGTTCTGAACGGAAGTTTCTTTGTAAGCGCGACAACAATGAAGCTGGTTAGGCCATTTAATGGAAGCAAAATGTCTTTCATGCAGCCCGGTGTTTCTATAAGCAAACGTTGCGCAACTGTTATCTCGGAAACAGAAATTCGGCTATCTTTCGAATTGGTGAGATTACGTAATTCTCGAGTTTTGGCATTTTGTAATCCTTATCATGAATCACGTGTTGGGCTACGTAGTGCCAAGCATCAATAAGCAGATAAACAAGCTTGTTATGTACAAATGCCAATAACAAAGCTCCTTTTTGTAGTCCTTTTTGTGCATTGTTGTTTTTCATGAAATACGAAAGAATTATAGAGGTTAAAAATTACGGTACATAAATCATATTGATGTCATTGCTTGACTTGTAAGGCTCCCAACTGACTATTAGGTAGACTTACATTCACCTCGACTTGATGAGACCAGTGTGAATCTCAAGCCTTGGCTTCATAGATCGCGAGTGTGGCTAGACATCTCCATGATAATCGATTTTCCCAACTCTGAAGAGTAGATTCTAACATCTATTTCGCCTAATCTATTGATTGAAATTTGGTCATCCTTGAACAAAGCAGGTGGTATGGAATCTGGACTAGCAACCTTGTGTCCTTTCATAGATCTAAATCATTGGAAGGATCGATGCAAGCAGGCCATGGATCATACTATGTCAAACGCGATAAGGAATCTGTATGGCAGCTAAATTGTTTTTGTGTATGATAGGCGGCAATTCTTATTAGTGATTCAGCGTCTATCTCGTCTTTGTTTTTGGAATCCGTCGATCGGATTACGCACCTTACCAGCATTATTCTATTATGTCTAGTTTAAGTTTGTTTCAGAAATTAGTCGCAAGCAGTGAGGAATTTTAGTTGAGCGTTGTAAACTCCAGTTGGCTCTTGTGGCGTACCGCGTGACCCCTACTGTCTCGTTGTGCTGTGCAGCTAACACCGTGCTAAATTGATTGGCCATCGGTGGTGAGCTGTATGCTGTAACAGGCTGGAGTCTCACTACCATTTCTTTTTTCTTCCTCATATCTGTCTAGGCCTGGGCAACCTGACAGTATCTTAGCCCACGTGCAGTCTCTGACTGTACGGCACTTTGCCTGGATTAGGCTTGTGCTTTCATACACACATATACTGTCTTGATGTTGTCAAGTGAAATAACGAAGGTAGCTTGTTATGAAGCATGGCGGTGAAAGCCGCAAGAAAGCTGTCATGCTACTGCTCTACTCCTTCATGGAACTTAATTGAATACCTGTACGATTCGAGTTTTAGGCACTTTATTCCGATGCTTGCGATTAATCTATTGGATTCGATCACAATCATTAAAGAACTCAAACAATGGGATGTGGTTTCTACAACTCGAATGAGACGCATCAATGTATTATGAACAAATATATAGACATCACAAAATTTATTCGCCACTCGGCTTGACATCGTTAATGAAATCACAAGCGCAAACCCGCTCGAAGTGCTAGAGAATAAAAGCCTGCGTGGGGCAAGCTCATTCAGGTTGCATAGGCTCGAGCAGATTAGGAAGTGAATTGGCACTAAGGCAACGTGTTCTTGTATGCAATTTAACCGGTGTCAATTTATTTAATGCTATTCATGCAGCACAGAGCTTTACAGCAATAATAGTCGCTGCTAACAAACGGAAATCAGCCTGCCCTATCCTAGTTGCCCGTTTTTTATCTTCCTCATATCTGTCTAGGCCTGGGCAACCTGAAAGTATCGTAGCCCACGTGCAGTCTCTGATTGTGCGGCCTGGATCAGGCTTGTGCTTTCATACCATACCATATCCTAATTGCTTCGTATGATTCATGCGCCAGATATAGTGTTTTTAAACATCCACATAGCTGCTTTATGGTTCAATCCTCATTACGTAAATAGGCCGATTTGCGGGGTCGCCTTCAGCTATCATGGGTAACGATTTGTTAACTTGTGAAGAACTACTATCAGAATCCATCGTACGTTTGGGACGTATTTTCATTTGGCTGACATTCTCGCCACCCTAATTCTTCCTAACCTTATTGAAGAGGCATGGGAAAGAGCTCGCAACACCGTCACTAGCACAACCGAGCAGGCATCATCGGTTTATTCTGTTAACTGCTGTACAATAATGTTGCCATAAGTGTTGAGAATGTTGCCGTAGGCTGCGAGCGAAGAATCGGGTGTCGAATGTTCAGATATTGGATCGATTGCATTTCCTATTCTGGGATGCGAGGTCGCACAATATTAGAAAATGATACATCGTTTCATACAAGTAGGGATGTACTTGACGGCCGGCAGGAAGATAATAGAGATGCTAATCGAAGTTATAAATAGCTCTAGACTGACGCCGCATATTCTCATATCCTGCACCAATGTGCAATCGTGCAGCATTTCTGTACTGTGCGGCTAACATCGTGCTAAATTGATTGGCCAACGGTAGTGAGCTTCATGCGAGTACACGCTGGAGTCTCACTACCATTTCTATTTCCCCCTCATATCTGTCTAGGCCTGGGCAACCTGACAGTATCTTAGCCCATGTGCAGTCTCTGACTGTGCGGCACTTTGCCTGAATCAGGCTTGTTCTTTTATACATACATACATATATTCAACGAATATTACAGTATATCGACACCGGAACCCGGGCTTTGCTCGACTTACTGAAGATGATAATCAGCATTTTACGAGAACCATGAACGGCGCAAAGCCCAACTTTCCACACGGGGCTTTTCTCCAAGTTTAAACCCATTCGATCATGGGGATCGAGAGTCAAACATTCAGGGACCACCTGAGTAAATTTAGCCTCGACGACGATTGAGCACTTAGCAGATACCGATAAGCAATTCAAGTGACTCAGGTTACGCTAACCATTCTTTGAATGAGTAGTGGATTGGATCGCACATGATGTAGCATCCTGGAGATTAACTGTTTCATTCCTTGTCATCCGCCCTGGCCCATGAGGCTGGTGTTTACAACCATTTCCCTTAACACTGTAAAAGGATTTCACCCACCGGACAGGGTTCTAGGTATCGCCACTAAGGATCACCACGTTAGAATACGTGTCCTTTTTAACTTCAAATTAAAGATAACAAATGCGTGGTATATGAAGCTCTTATTCGTTACTGTTTCTATATTCAACCATCCATTGAGATCGTGTGCACAGACTTAACACATTTTCCTCGTAATTCATCAGCGAGAAATGAGAATTGCGGCCATCATGTAAGTTCTTTTCCGATTACAGCAACACCACGACTAACGATCTAAACCTTATGACCACTTCAGGCCAGGTCGGGCAAACAAAGCTACTCAAATGTGGCAGTCTGGAGAAAGATTCATAAACGCTTAATTGCGATCGGTCAAACGGCGGACGGTAGCTCAGGTCGTGAGCCGTGGGACTACAATGGTGATGGTTGGGAGTTCGAATCCCACCCCCGAATTGGAGGATATGCACTGCTGATGAGGTCAAATAAGAGTGAAACTCGAGTCATGCTCCCATTATGGACCGCCGTGAATATTTCGATGGGCTTGGTATGGATGAGTACTCAAAAACATAAACATTTTTTCCACAAAACGCTCAACATTATGTATTTATAAAATATCGTATAGTCGGAAACTGCACATGAGCTAAAATACTGTCAGGTTGCCCAACCCTAAACGGTTGAGAACGTGGCAGTGAACCTTCAGCGTGTTTTCGCGCGCAGCTCATTACAGTTCGCATATCAATTTAGCAAAATGATGCCTAAACAGTGCCAGAATTACTTTGAAGAAGTGCTGCACAACCGCACATTCTGGCTCCGACGTATGGTAGACACATTCTTCACTAAAGCCTTGGACTTGGATGCGGTTCACTAGTATTAACGCGTTTTGACGTATACATTCGATGAAACTTGCTTTACTTGCCACATTACTAGTGTTTCCTCTACTAATACTTTACTACTTTGTGCGACTATCTCCTCCTGGAGGATGAGTCAGCTTCAAAGAAGATTCTTGGGAATTTGGGTACAAAGCGGCGTCCCCAGCACCACTCGGCGTTTGTTCGAGTCAGCTTCTCTAGCCTTTGCACATCTAAGTGCGACCTGCAAGGCAGCAGGGAGTTGCCAGAAAGAGGTGGTCCACCAGACTCTGTTCCAGGTTTTTCCTCAGGGTTTTCTCCCGAAGCCTTTCTCGCGATCGTGTATCCCGCAAGGCAGCGGAGGTTTAAAATCAGGGTTTTCCTTCCCTTAGATGAAATGCCCTCCCAGGCTAACGAGCTACATCTGCCCGAATATTAAGCGTGCACTATCTCTTCACACTAATGACAGCGCGATTCTAGCAAATAGACGGGATATTTACAATTTCTATCCATGATTTGTAATACATATTTGTTTGCGATTAGCTTGGTGGAAGGTATATAACAGACTAGCCAACTCAATA
Source organism: Atriophallophorus winterbourni (assembly GCA_013407085.1). Taxonomy (NCBI): domain Eukaryota; kingdom Metazoa; phylum Platyhelminthes; class Trematoda; order Plagiorchiida; family Microphallidae; genus Atriophallophorus; species Atriophallophorus winterbourni. Next base: position 48,481 of record JACCGJ010000331.1, on the reverse strand, counting down.
CGCCGATGCATCAAGGAAGTCATGGTGACCTACCATCGTTTTACTGCGGAATACACCCGGAAAAACGAAAATACACGAGCGCCCATTGACCCTCGAAATAACGCAACTCTCACAAGTGATTATGTGAACAGCTGATCAATCGAGATGTTTCCCATTCGAAATTCAACATGAAGACGCGAACGCGGAAATGAACGACGCTGCAGCCGAGGAACCAATCGTCCATGTGAGACACAATGCCGCTAACATTGCCAAACAACATATGCTACTCTTTAGGTAATGTTGAGATTGAAAGAGGACTAGAAACCAAAGACATGAAACAAAGAGAATGGCGGTAGGAAATCAGGGAGAGAGATACATCGTTTGAAACAAGAATGTGCAAGTTCAAACCATCTTTACGTGGTGAAAAGCGAGAAATAAAGAGAACACATCTCCCTGGCAGCTGGAAAGTCAATATGGTCACAAGTATAATGGGCGCCAAAACACCTGGTTCAAAAAACCAATGATACTGAGCAAACGTGCCCGAAATCCATTCAGGCAAGGGTGACAAGTGGCATGACATGTTGCGCGGAAGAACCATCCTTTTCAGCGTCGTTCACATCCACAGTCTCGGGGTGTTCCCTCGTGGGATTCTCCCCGGGTTGTGCTTCAGACTCAGAACCCGGCATGGATTCACACGTGGTGGTTGAATTGGTGTGCGACAACTTTTCCATCGGGACACATTCCTTCACAACCGCCACATGCTTCGGCTCGTGAAATGCGATCGCTGGCGAGGCACAATGCAAATCACCAGGTCTAGACGCTGGCGGCCGTGTTTCCGTGGCGATGGGTGCTTCTGGTGAACAAGAAACGAACGCCTTTTGTTTGAAGATGTTCAGCGAGCCCTTCTCTTTGTGTTCATACAGTCTGCAATCAAAAGGAGCATGAGAGAGAGATGGAAATTTTGATGTCAGCGTATTGAGTGTGTGTGTGCGTGAAACGTACCGATCGTAGATCATTCCATCAACACCCAAATTGGAGAGTTGTAACCGCTTTTCACGACAATTTACCGCTTCTCCCCAAGCCAAGACAACCAAGCCATGCGTATGGGCCACTTTGAGTACATCTGGTTGCTCCAACAGTCGGTCGCTTTCAAGGCACACGCCCTACAGCGTAGAGAGAAAACGATTTATCGGGTGGTTAAAATTTGAAACGTTCGCAGGATCAGCGAACACACTTGCAAATGAAGCCGCGCTTGTTGATCTATCGATTCAGCAACCTCATTAATCTAGCGGCCTTGTTATTGTATGCCGGTCAAACGTCAGTGATTACAATCGAACGTACACAAGAGAGTGGATGATACATGAAACAATCCAGACCCAGTGAGCCTAGTTTTGCTAACTCTGATGGAGCGTGTGATCTTTGACATCACCGGCTTGAATTATTCTCTTCCGGTAAGATCAGCCAATGATTGTTGAATGAATGCGATGCCAATGTCGATGTGACTTTACTTGTAAAATTGTGTTCGCCGAAGGACACCTACTTAGACACTTGTCTCAAAAGTGTGGTGTTTGTGACAGACGGATTCTGCGACATTCCGTAAGTTTATTAGAGAGATATATTATATATATATATATTTATATATATATATATTAATTATATATAAAAGATACATTTATATATACATTTTCGTCCACATCGTAATCTTGGGATGCGTCACCTATTTTCATACATAAATAGTCCGAATAAAGAGCCTCTTAAATAATAATGTCTGAACTTTACATAGCAATTCGTGAACCTACATTGTTGAGACTCGAACATATTGAGCAAGTATCAGATATCGAAAACATACTTAGCAAGCGAGCGCGCAGGATCACAACATTGAAATCCAGAATCGTTACATGATAACAGCATTATTAATGGAAACCAAACACTGTAAGACCTTTAGAACAACTTGAAGGTCTACGCCAAGTGTGCTATTCTTCTTTGCTGCCACACTGCCGTGATGGAAAGAAGTGACAAATGCAGACAACTGAGTACAAAATGACCAAAGAAGAGAACGAGTGACTGGAGCGAAATCAATTCAAAAGAGTAAATCAGAAGCTGTGATCATGCGATTCACGTGTGATCACAAAGATCCATTGTATCGTTTTTAAATTCAAAAAATGTTGCGACAGATTTCGGTTTATACTGTGTCACCCAACATACAACTTGGGCTACCATCTGCTGTTTAGCCATTCACAATTGACCATTTAGGAATCTTTTTAGACTGGTACATTTGAGGATTACTCCATTCAAGGCAGGGGATTTGCAGTACAAACGAGCTCAAAAAGAGCGATACTCGACTCCGTTATTAAATTTTTAGATATTTCGAAAGATTACTTATGAGTAGTAACAAAGAAAGAAAACGTTTGTAGCAGTTGGAAGCGTGCGTATGGCCCAGACACACAAACAACGAGGGGAAAAGAGCACGCAAGCATAGGACAAACTGACCAGCAACTGTTGACTGATGGCGGACCAAAAAAGTCGCTCGAATCCAGACTGCCGGGTATCCGCGTACTCGGGAAAAATGCCTAATTGAAAGACGGGATAGAGATTCTGTTTCAGCTGTAACCTGAATAATACGGAAGGCGAGAATCAGAACAGAGCAACAAAATAGAGTAAATACAACATTTACAATGCAAGCACTTACATCGCGCATACATTGGGGTCGAAACACGACAGCAGGATGCGTCGTTTCCCGGCGTACGTCAAAATCTCACGCAAGATCGTGTCCACGTAAAAATTGTATTCGAAGAAATTTGGCATTTCACTTTTTCCTTCCTGTTTATGGAGAAGCAGGGTGAAAATATTACTTTGGGGCGAGTTGCGCGCAAAGAATCGGTGGAAACTTAACCAAAATGGTCCGCTTATTAGGAGCCGAAAACAAATCACGTGCATTGGACCGAATATATTGATTATCGATGACCAGGCGTTTGTTTTTTTGCCAATGCAATAAGATAAATGTTGTCATCACAGATAAAAGGTATCTAAAATCGGATTCTTTCTGGAAACTAGAATCATAGTCGCTTACACGCAAGATCGATTCGTTTCTTCATCGGAAGAGAGAGGTTACGTAGATTCAAACGACCTACGCGAGCAAATGTTACAACGGTGAAGTGATTCGGGTTGAATGATGGAAGATTGCATACAATATCGCTTCAGCCATCCACACGAGAACACCGCGCAGTATTTCTGTGCTGTGCTGCTACAACCCTGCTGCATGCGGAAACACTGCTATTTCAATCTTTATTTATTACACAGATGTGCAATCATGCAGTATTTTTGTGCTGTGCGGCTAACATCGTCCTAAATTGATTGCCTACCGGTAGTGAGCTGCATGCCGAAACACGCTGGAGTCTCAATACCAATTCTATTTTCTATCTGCTTTCTATTTCTTTTGTCATGTATGTCTAGGCCTGGGCAACCTGACAGTATCTCAGCGGTCTCTGACTGTGCGGCACTTTGCCTGGATCAGGATTGTGCTTTCACATCACATGTTAAATATTGCCGGAGGGTAGAATTCTGCATATCATTCGACAGCTAGTGATTACCGCTCAGCGCATATCATTCGAAAGCTAGTGATTAGCGCTCATCGCTAATGGCCAACTGTTACATTTCCGTCTAACATGTAACCCACGCACATCGATTATGTCTTGATAAGGTGGCCAATTGTTACATTTCGGTCCAACAATAACCACGTAAACCCCCGCGTTGCAAGCCCGAATATCGATTCATCCCTGAGGTCCAACGCTAATCGTGGGGGGTTATGTGGTTAATGTTGAACCAAAATGTAACAATTGACTAGATATGTGCCACCTTCGACTCGTTGACCTGAAATCAATCAATCAATTTCGGTTTCTCTCCCCAACCCCCCACACGTTGCAATATGTCTAGGCTTGGGCAACTTGATAGTATCTTAGCTAACGTGCAGTCTATGACTGTGCGGCACTTGTACTTTCATGCATCATCACGCTAATAAATCAACAAGCGCCACGGACGTTGACGTGACTTACTTTGAGATCCATCGGGTACTTGACCTCGATGACAAACCCAAGTTCTGGGTCAATTTCCTCGAAGCACGATCGAAGCAAAGGGAACGATTGTGATTCGATTGGATCCAGATCGTCCTCATCCATAACTGCAAAGATAGATGACGAGATCGATGGAATCATAGGCGGGATGAGGGGAATGGCCGTTTCATGAGTACACAAGTATATATGAAATCAAGGTCATAGAACCAGGGTAGTCATGGTGGACTGAATGTGTGAATTATGGCCGTGAGAGTGCAATACAATCACTATTAGCTGGTTGAACAAAATGAACACTGTTGTGCTGCTGTAGAATACGTTTAAAATCACAAGCGAGTGTCCAAGCAATGTGCCTGGCAGACATAGAATGTGCATACTCCAAGTTGCTGTCACGACCCAGAGATATATATAGGAGAAAATGTCTGTGAGGTTCTTGAGTGCTCCAGCATCCCGCGTAGAACCGGTAGCAATGCAACTTCACAATGTCTTATCTGCGTATTGCACGACCCGACGGTAAATTTATGACGAATTGTTAACGTAACGGAAACAGTGTTGAACGTTGGAAGCATCGGCTTATATTTCCCTAGTAGCATTGAAACGACCTCGATTTTCGGTTCCTTCAGCCAAACAAGCGGAATAAAATTAAACCGAAATCACCGTTTCGGTCAGATCCATATCCTGTAACAAAACCGTGTACTTTGAAGGTGTGAAAGCACAAACCTGATCCAGGCAAAGTGCTGTACAGTTAAGATACTGTCAGGTTGCCCAGGCCCTGACAGGAGAATAGAGAAGGTAGTGAGACTTCAACGTGTTTCAGCATGCAGCTCACTACCGGTGGCCAATTAATTTAGCACGGTGTTAGCCGCACAGCACAGCACCGTGCTAAATTGCTTGGCCACCGGTATCCATATAAGAATCGAAGAGGAGAACTACGCAGTCAGCATAATCTAAATTAAAAAGTTTCGTATTGCAGCCCATCTAATTCAACTGGCCAGGGTTCACGATACAGAATAAAAAGGTAATGAGCTATTTGCTGCTGGTCGGCGAAATTGCTCATGAAAATGCTCCACCAAACGAGACAAACGCGGCGCTCTTTGTGTCAGTAAGCATCTATTACAAAATTGAACAAAAATGGACCATCGTCGGACACCGCTAATTGTAGGAATGTTGGTTGTAAACCATAACTCGCCCAGAACTATAAGAATATAGCGTACGAAATATGTTCACGTAATTTTGCGAGACACTTTTGTGTAATAAGGTAGTAAATAATGCGTTCATATCGACCGAATCAAAAGCACCTTTAAAATCAAAAAAGCGCTACAGAGGGTTGCCTATAAGTGGGGGAGATGTTCTGGGGCTTGCGAAGAGTGAACATGTTTTCGACACATCCTTTAACGTAACAAAATCCCAATGTATTGTGGTGCTCACATCCACTTCCTACCACAAAACATTGGTCTGTATAAGCACCTCGAGCGCTCGGCCAAGAATCACCTTGTGATTCTGTATTTGAACATCGTGGTTCTTTGTAAGAACCCTATACAACAGTGGCATACAAGTATAACTTTGTGTAACGAAATCCCGTTTGCTGATCACAAATCCCTGAGTAACTTCAAGCGCCAGAAACATACTGAAGGAAGAAGCCAAGTAATAAAGGATGTAAAGCTAATTCTCCTATGGTTGGAGCATGAAGTACGCACACCATTCTTGCAGAATGGCATGATTATAGGTTCTCCCCAACAAAGGTCAACTGGAGTGCTTTGTAAGATATCGTAAACCCTCCTTAAACTGAACCGGGGCCAGTCCATAAGGACCAGCTGCATTGATTCTTTTCATTAACTCATTGCCGAGCTTGATTTCTGCTTCGCTTGAAGGCGTCAAATCAGCTGACCCAGATTCACAATATGGAAGAATACACAATGAGCCATCTGCTACTGGCCAGAAAATTGCTCAGGATAATGCGGCGGTCTTTGTTAGTGATTAAAGCACTATCGTCCTCTTTGCATGCCTTGCTGATTGCAATGATTCTAGAACATGCTGATGTACAACATTACGTCCACGTCCCTAACCATCCCTTGTCCAAACTTTTCACACGCTCGCCACCCCGAGCCAGTCGGAAACATGAACTTGCAGTGCTTATTCCCAATTCAAGACTGAACTGTCGAAGATATTCGTATGCTGTACATGTAAGCTTCACATAGAACACTCTCCCCTCCATTGTTACAAACTCAGCCAACCTGGATATTTTAAAGCTAATTTGGACAAATACTTGAGAGAAAACCCAAATTTTGATACCATTTACACTACATGAGTTTTCCTGTTCTTCTTTTTATTGTATATAACTCATAACTCCATCCTATGGTTATGGTTAAGCTAAATGCTTTTTAGACCATTACAACTTTGAATGTAGACCACATTAGCTGTCTTCGGTCGTTACCTGATTTTCTGGATACCTTCATATCTTCAAACTGTTGCAGCGACCACGCTTCCCTATCTACTCGAATGCTACGCTTGATATCATTCAATACGCAAAGCAGAAGAATTTAGCGCGAGCCCATATTACATGAGAGCTTGATCAAAAAGACCAACTAAACAAAACCACTCCATCTAGCTGTGGGCACGTTTATCGTAAAGCTGTTTACATCAAAAAATGTTGCTGCTAAACAACAACCAAGATTGTGCGCATAAATCGTTCAGTCATCAAGGTCAAACACACTGCGCCATGTATAAACAACCAAGTAAAGTGAAAACGGGGTGGTGGGTTGACTGCTACTTAGTCCAGACTATCACCATTGGACTGACAAAGCTTTGTGTTAGAAGCGAAAAATTCCCCCCCAAAATCTCTAGCCGATTGCACAATGGCAGATCATTCGTAAAACTGCCTGTTGATGTTCGAAAATGTAACATTATACAGCCATAAGTTCAATCGCTTAAACATAGGCGACTGTTCCAAATCGAAATGTTATGTCATTCGGTAGCGAAGTGAGCGTACCACGATAAACGAGAATACTCTGAAAGTCCGCTAACCTGGGACGGTGAAATCACCATTCATTTCTTTTTAAGAGTAACGGGATTTGGATCGATATTTTAACGATCAGCTGACACGTCTGGGTCAAATGGACAACGTGGCAAGTATTAAAACCGCTTAATTACGATTTACGAGAGTCGCCTTGAGTTCACGATAAAACATCAAATAACTAATGTTTCAGACATTTTAAGCATAGTAGAAAACGGAGAATGTGACAACGTAGTACCTGATGCGGTTAGAGAAATAATACAGTACAAATACTGAAAGAAAACACATCTACGAACCAATAAGGAAACGAATATTGAGCCATGACCTTGAAGGAAACCAGTGACGAGGAGAGAAACTGAACGGTCAACATATAAAATCAGATGACGCGCCGATTATAATCACTCGGCGAATGGTTAATGTAACGCTGTCATCTACCTTAATAATAACGAACAGGCCTACCGTCGTCAGGTATGTTGCAAGCTCCTGAGAACGAAATGCACATCAAATCAACGTACAACCATAGCGGACAATCTGATCACGTGACCCTTTACAGCCTTTCGCATGAGATGTGCCGTCAAAAGTACATTTAGCCGGAAGCACGCGCAAAACCGACTGCACTAGAAACGTGTTAAGATATCCACGAGTTGACGAGAGCTAAGTCACGAATCAGGCGGCTTCCTCGAATCAAATGGATGAACGGAGAACTGAGATACTAAACAAAATTCTGCGACCGTGTGACCGAACCTACTCAGAACTCAGAAAATTTTATGGTAGAAAAAGCATTAAGCTTAACAATAACCATAGGATGACAAGGTATATGGAACATATAAAAAATATAAAATATCTCGAAAATCAATAGGGACACTCGCATACCGCATGGTTCGTCATAAACTCATCGAGTTTGGAAGCGAAAACCTCAACAGATTCTGATCGCATGATTTCTTCAGGCAAATAGTTCCAAGTGAAACAAATTCTTACGGAGAAAAAAATACGACGTATATCCAATCGAGAATGCGGAATGCTTAAAGCCTTTGAATGTGTTCGTGTTCTAGTAAGGTCATTGGGCTTTAGCAAGTGTTTAAGCGGATGGTTTACAGAATGCAGGATTTTGAAGGTCAACATAAGGTCACTACGTATCCGCCGTTGGGTAAAATCTTGTAGGTTCAGTTTTAACATTCGCTGTGTGAAAGGCAAATTTCTGTACCGGGAGACCAACTTTGTAGCACGATGATAAATCCTGTCGAGTAGTTCGATATCCTTCCTCAGCCATGGTGCCCAGGCTTGGATGGAATATTCCGTAACAGGACGTATATACATGTTAATTACACGGGGGAGGGTATGAAACGGTATATACCTGGATTTGGTGAAACGAATTCCCAGAGAAGAACGTGTTTAAAAGCAACTGCACACGTCAGAACAAGTGAAAACAGTACCGACCAGTATACAAATGAGAAATTGTTCAGTGACATTCCAATCACACGACAGACAGCAATGGAATGCACGGAATCCGGTTACCCTCAACTGTCGAGACATTCAATCAATAGAGTAAAAACACCTTGGTCGATGCTATAGAGACGTCATAAGCGATCAGAGCCATGTCTGACTCAAAACGACGCAATTTACATGATGCGACTTCACGGAGGTCAGAAATTGGAGCCGGGCCCTGGGTCACAGTCTTCTAATTTAACTAATGGACATGATCGAATGGCAACTCGGCTTGCTTGCTACATTGATAATTCCAAAGCTTTTGATAGCGTCAATCATGACCTTCTAATCAAAAAGTTTGAAACTTATGGGATAACGGGAGTGATGCTGTAAAGGTTAAGGGGCTACTTACTGATAGACACGTTCGCGTCCGTGCACGGATGTGCAATCGTGCAGTACTTATGTGCTGTGCGACCAACATCGTGCTAAATTGATTGGCCAGAAGTAGTGAGCTGCACGCGGAAACAGGCTGGAGTCTCGCTACCATTTCTTGTTCTTTCCTGTTCTTTTTTGTGTTCTTTTTATTCCGCATATATGTCTAGGTCTGGGCAACCTGACAGTATCTTAGCCCACGTGCAGTCTCTGACTGTGCGGCACTTTGCCTGGATCAGGCTTGTGTCTTCATACCTCATATACCTCGCGTCTGTGTTGGAAGCACACTTTTCATACGAATATAGTAGAGTTTCGCAAGGCTAAGTGCATAGACCTATTCTATTTTTGTCGTTATTTGAGGCGGTTTGGCGATAATCCTAAAATACGGAGGCGTGTCAAGTCGATTGACGACTTATGATATCATTGCGGGTTATACCGTTGGTCCCGGACAAATGAGTGGCCTTTTAATTCTAAAAAATGCGGTGGATTGGCAAATCACTGCACCACACTTGGCATACAGGATCTCGCCTGGACTATCACTGCATAATCGATGTGTCTGTGTAGTTTAGCCTCAAGCCGAGGCAACTTCGCTACGCAGCGTATAAAAAGCCTATAGTATATTGGGTACAAAGACGTTTGCATAAGAGATGTGAAAGCTCTTGGCATTGATCCCGCGAGCTGGGAAGAACTAATTCTTGAACGCTTAGATTGGATGCATCGTGTAAAGCGTCGTCTGCAAGCTGGGGAGGAGAAGATACAGCTCTAGGCTGCTGAACGCAGATCACGCCGCCGGCGTGCAACTGACGCCCTACAAAACCGAGTTTCGGCTGACTTCGTTGCAAGCGATGCGGGAGAGATTGTTACGCCCGAATCGGACTGCTTAGTAATTCGAAAAGCTGTGTAACATGAAACAACTCATGCGATTGTGATGTACATCCATGGTCGATATCGACCGAAGGAGGCCAACAACAGTATATTGGGTCTATTGAAAAAGATATTCAGAATTTTCACACCCGAAATATTATTATCAATACTAAATACATAAGTACGTTGTGTTATTAAATACTCAGATCAAGACTGGTTGCTGAAAGGTATTGAACTCATTAGCATGTAACCATCTTGGTCACGTGATACCAGAATTTGCCTTTCCAAAAGAGAATGTTAAAACAAAAGTACAAGATCTTACGCAACGACACATAAGATGTGACCTCATGTTGGCTTTTCAATTTATTCACACCGGAAATCATCTTAAAAATTAATTAAAATCGGATGATTTTGCTCAAACATGCAAACATTTTAGGTCTTTGACCATGCCACATTTTCGATTGGATATCTGCCGTAATTTTCACTCGGTTAGAATCAGTTTCCCCTGGAATGCCTTGGCAGAATATACCATACACGCTAAATCTGTTTCGGTTTTCACTTTGACACAAGTCAAACCATTAGCTCTGTGACTGCCCCCATTAACGCTCGAAGGATGATACATTTTTACCCGTATACCTTATTTATCATACCGATTGATGAACACAATTTCGCGAAAATGGGCTCACTTTCATGTGTATGCTCCTCGTGTAGGACGCTGGAATGGTGCACCTTGAGTTCACGAAGATCTTCGTAGTTCAAATCTTTGATGGCGATGGGCAGATAGGAGAGGCGGCCACCACGTTTCTAAAATGCAATCAAAATGGGTGTGTATAAAAATGTAACATGCAATGGTCGTTGATTCGTCGCGGTACCGGTCACCGATAAGGATCAGACATGAACAACATCAACGGCGATTACACAATTTGAAAGCAATCGACAGCGTGTTGATTGGCTATCTTATTTGTTACACCAATTTCTTTAAACTGCGTAGCAAATAATTCAGTTTTGAAATGCTTCAGAGTTTGCCGGAAACACGGGAAGGATGGAGTTGGATTATGAAGAAAATTTTCCAAGGCGGTAAATCAAACGTGAACTTGACGCAACTCTTGAATTCCTATCCAAGAGTGCAAGCCAAACTATTCAATCAAATAAGCGAACCGTATCAGTATATATGCGCCAGAAAG
>JACCGJ010000331.1:0-29081 GCA_013407085.1 Atriophallophorus winterbourni | reverse complement strand
CGCTGAAATGTAAGGACACTGCTGGATGTCCGTAGTCAAGCCATCACGATGCGCTCTTTCTTAGAATACCGGGTAGGCGTTGCTTGCTTCTCTGAGGCTCGCCTACCTGGGGACGGAGCCAAACCGATTAAGGTCCCCGAAGTCGATCGTACATACTGGCTTCTTTATAGTGGGCCCGAAGATGGATCTGGCCAGAACTTGGTAGCGATAGCTCTAAGTGATCATACCAAGTAAGCACTCATGTCATTGACGCTTGTGTCCACGGGAATGGCACTGGTCTGGCTAAGGGGGCATCCTTTCAATATTACTATCGTTTCGGTGTATGCCCCAACGTTGTGTGCCGATCAAAATGCAAAAGACGACCAGTTTCAGTCCGTCGTCGACAGAGTAACTGGAAATGACATATTGGTTGTGGTCGGCGATTTGAATGCACGTAACGGACTAGCAGATGCTGCAACGAACCGAATCTTGGGAATATTTGGCCTAGGGCCGCGCTGCGAGAACGGCGATCGATTAATCGAGTTTGCACCCTACAATCGCTTATGTGTCTGTGACACTAAATTCCAGCACTCTAAGAAACACTTGGTTACATGGTGATCGTATGATGACAGAACGTCGAATCAGATCGATTATAACCTAATTCACGCACGCTTGACGTCCTCAGTGCTGGACTGTGGGTCCTATTGTGGAGAGGAAATAGGGAACGCAGAAAGAACTGATCACACTTACGTTCGCGCAATGCTCTGACTGTGCCTGCTATACCGCAAAGGGAAACTCCTAAAAAGCTTGTAAACTTAAAAGCCTAATGAAACCCGGACCAGCTTAAGAAGCTCATTGATGATATTGCTGAGCAATTGGATGGGAGTGATGCCCCAGTTGCCAAACAGTGGTCCAGACTGAAGGCCGATACTCACACTGAGGCATTAGAAATCTTAGGCCACTGGCGACGCTGGACCTCTCAGAACACGATCAAGCTCTCTGCCCAAGCAAGAGAGGCCCGAATGAATGGTGCATCTGATTACCGCCCCATTAGGTATGGTATGAAAGCACAAGCCTGATCCAGGCAAAGTGCCGCACAGTCGGAGACTGCACTTGGGCTAAGATACTGTCAGGTTGCCCAGGTCCATTAGGAGAGCTGCTACACGATCCGCACGTACGGATCGTCAGCTATACTGGGCGGAAACTGCAGCGGGCATAGGAGACTTTGGAAAACTGTTTCGCTTGATTCGCAGCGCATCTGGAAGCTGTAATTTTAGCACGAACATTCGAGATTCATCGGGAGAGCTGATATTTCACCTTAATGGCAAGATAGATGGGTGTGTTGAACATTTCAATCAGCTACTGAACCGCCCGTCAGCTATCAGTACAGTAATCACTGCCCCGGCACAGAGCTGCGGCTACCCGACCAACTGCGATGCTCCATCAGAGTAAGAAATCTCAAGTGTTTAGCAACGAATGAAGAACAGCGAGGATGGAATTTCCGTTGAACTTATTAAACCTTGTGCTGACGCACAAAATGTTTTGTTCTATCTGGGAGACAGAAGTTTTCCCATCAGACTATGGGATACCTATCATCCAACTATTGCCCAAACGTGGAGATAAAGCTCTGTGCTCCAACTACCGGGAATTAAGTCTCATCGGCTAAACTATATGCGACGCTACTGCTTAATCGGTTCTCCACCGAACGAAATCTGCGCACAAGGGTCAACCAAGGTGGGTTTCGCCCCGGGATAGGATGTGTCGACCAAATATTCACCTTGCGCAGGATTCTGGAGTACCATGCACATTACCTACAGCAAACGATAGGTTTTATTGATCTCCGCGCCGCGTTCGACTTTGTAGACCGTGGCTGTTTATGGGACATCATGCAATCGGATGGGGTCCCTTTGAAACTCGTTAGCCTAATTAGAGCCTATTACAACTCTACAAAGGCTCAGGTTCGCGTCTACGGTGAAGAATCACGCGAATTTAATTTGCACACAGAAGTCAAGTAAGTTTGTCATTCATCCCGAGTTCTGTTCAACTATGTCATAGACTGGATGATGAACCAGGCATTAACGGACTATCGAGGGGTTCAAGTTTCAACGGATCTCTGGATATCCGATCTCGACTACGCTGATAATGTAGTTGTTTTATTTGTGACAATGCCGAAAGGCTGTAAACGATTTTAGACCGCATTAGTAGCACTGCTGCGAAAGTCGGCCTCGAGATAAACGCAGCAAAAACCGAGGTATTTATTGATACCGTTAGATCCGACACCCAGTAACTGAACGTCCAGGGTTGTCCGATGGAGTTCGTTACAGTCTTCAAATACCTCGGTTCAAGAATGTTTCCGAATGGTCAGACAAAAGATGAAATGAAGTGAAGGGTCGCTCGTGCCCGCAATGGGTTTTTGCAGTTGAAAGGCACCCTTCGGCGAAGGCCCTGGATCAGCCTCAAAATTAAGATATGTGTTTATCACGCAGCGATCCACCCAGTACTGCTTTATGGATGCGATACGTGGCCGCGGAGGTCACAAGATGTAAGATCATTAGAAGTGTTCGACCATACTTTATGGTAATCTTGGGCATCCGATTTACTGACTGATTATCTAACGCTGCCCTTCGAGTACGATGCAACGGATTACCTCCGCTTTCCGTTCATATCCTACGGCGAAAACTACATTGGGTTGGTCATGTCCCCCGAAAGACAAGCTCAGCGCTCACGAAACTCGCCCTCGACCCCAAACCAATTCGTACCTGGTGTCGGCAACAGGGTATTCAAGTGAAGACCCAGACTGTGAAGGATGATGTAGACGCCCTGGGACTGCGCACGGTCTACGGCGTTTGCAAGTAAGAACGTGACGATCTCGTGTCCGATCGACGCGCGTGGGATGACGTGATTCGAGACATCAATAAAGCCGGTTAATCCACCCGCACAAAAGTAAAGTAAGTAAGAACTAGAAACTTGGTTGTCGCTTGTGTGTCAGGGGCACAACAAGTGCCTGAAGCTAATTTGAATACACCTCATTTCACGAAACGCGTTGTCTTCCTTCTAAGCGAAATTCTCGGATCTTATGGGAGGCACGAGGTTAGATTCACAACAGCAATATCATACAGTCTTTGAGGATGGCGACAAAAAGGGTTCTACGACTCATAATTAGCATCGCATTTGAAGCGGTGCTCCGGTGATTGTCGTCACCAGCGCAGTATGCATCACAAGCCTGGATCCTAGCAAAGTGCTGCAAGTCCTTAAACTGCTTGTGAGCTAATAAAACCCGTGGTTGCCCAAGATTATGAATGCAAAATAGCAGTGAGACTCTAGCTTAGAACTAGTGATTATAAGACAGCGGCGATGCAAAGTCAAAGCTATTACTGATCACAATCGCGAATTTGCTTCATGCTTCGTGTGATCACGAGCTAATTTCAAATCAAATCTTGGCTTCTGGAAGATGCCCATTCAAGCATAAGCTAGGTTTGATGCGGTAGTCGAAATTGACAAAATAAAAGAAGATAACAGAGTGCGACGGTGACTGATATATGAAGTCATCGAAATGAAAGTAACGTTCGATTATGTAGATCACGTGGATTGCCATGTGACGAACTGAAATACTGTCATGCTGCCCTAGATATTCTGTTTTGAAGCGAGGGTTAAAGAAAATGGCTAGACAGAAGCCACTTGGATGGACATTAAAAAGATGGCTATTGTCGGCTGTCGATAGGTGTGCCGCATTTCTTAGATCCGTCGAAGAGTAAAAATGTGGTCGACCCAGCTTCTGCCAGACCGGAAGACAGCTTGCTGCTCTCGGATCTGTGATTCCCTATGCGATGTTAATCTTCGAAGGCATATGGACGCTAATAATCTCGTAATGATGGGAGTGAGACTTATCTCACATTGATCAGATCATGAGATTCGCATACCTTTTTAAATGTGCAATTCTGCAGCATTTCTGTTCTGTACAGCTTACACCATGCTAAAAAGATTTGCCCTCGGTAGTGAGCTGCATGCGAGTACACGCTGAAGTCTCACGGCCATTGCTATTTTCCGTAACAATATCTGTCTAGACCTGGGCAACCTGACAGTATCTTAGCCCACGTGCAGTCCCCGACTGTGCGGCACTCTGCCTGGATCAGGCTTGTAATTTCATACATATTAAAGTACACTAGAGTATCACTTCGATATCACTCACTTATACCTATCTAAGCCTGGGCAAACTAAAAGTATCTAAGTCTATGTGCACTCTCGGACTTTGCGGCACTTTGCATGGAACCAGGTTTGTGATCTCGTTTTTTTATAAGGAAAAAGCATTTTTGCAACGTTCGCTTGTACAGTATCACGGAATTTAGGGCAGTGTGAGCACCAATACAATTAAATGAGGTGAATGAATCATGGTCGAAGCATGTATTCAAAAACATTGCGAGAGGCATTAGAGCGTCAAAAATGCAACAGCAATCGGCTTTTGACCAGTGAATCTCGTCGTCCGCGAATTGAGTACACGATTATGTTCTTAGAGAACGGGGTGTGCAACACTAGGTTCTGTGACACCAAGCGCAAAACTAGTGAGTTCTACACGTCACTTACTTCTTTGTGCTGCGTTCCGATTTCTCGATAAACGAAGTGCCCATGCCTCGGTGGCCGATCTCAAACGGTTTTCTCTTTTTCCAGTGATGTTGATAAGTTATCGCCAGGCTGGGAGTGGGTGCTCTGGCCATAGGATGCACGATGAGGTAATGCACTGTTGAGAATAGCAAGAAAATGAAACGCGTTGCGTAGGCGAGAAAAACACACATGGCAAAAATAGTGGACACATATTGGACCAAGCAAAAATGGAACGTCGGCAAATATGGAATCATCTACCAATAAAGATGACAATAAATACTACTGCACAGAAATGTATGCATGTATGTACGGATGTGAATGTATGTGTGATATGTATGTATGTATGAATGTATGTATGTGATGTGAAGGCACAAGCCTGATCTATGCAAAGTCAGAGACTGTACGCGGGCTGAGATACTGTCAGGTTGCCCAGGCCTAGACAAATATGACAAAAGAAATAGAAAGAAAATATGTATGTATGTAGGCAGGCAGGCAGGTACATATGTATGAAATCGCAAGTGTAAATTCCGGGAAACTGCTGCACAGTTCTAGACTGCACTTGGGCTGAGATACTGTCAGGCTTGAAGAACTAGAGGGTAATGAGAGTAAGACTATAGCGTAGTGCCGCACGCACTTGTTAACTGGTGGTAATCATTTCGGCATGATTGTGACTACTCATCCATGCCAATCCCATCGAAATATTCACAAAGTTGATCATGACGGTCCATAATGGAAGCACTGGACTCGAGTTTCGCTCTTATTTGACATAATGCTGCCTATACAGATGTAATGCTTAATTACATATGCGCTTAAACAAACAGCATTGTAAGCATTCACTTGGATAAATAAACATTCCTTGCGGGTGGTGGTGCAAGGCTGAGTAGATTGCAGCACTGTGAAATCGCTGCGGGATATCAATGCTTATGAAGAATCTCCACGAAGGTGAACAGGTGGGCAGATCTAGAGTGTTGGTAATTGACTAGTGAGGGTTATTCGCAAAAGAAAGACTGATAAAATTGTCAGAAACTTTCTAAATCATCTCTACGAAGGTTACTCACTGAATCGTAGAACAAAGAAATGGCATGAAAGCACAAGCCAGGTCCAGGCAAAGTGCCGTACAGTGAGAGATTGCACGTGGGCTACGATACTGTCAGGTTGCCCAGGCCTAGACAGCTTGTGAAATGATATCACTACTTTACCGGAGTACATAGTGTTGTGTCTGTGATGGTTGTTGTACTTTGAAATGGTTAGTGTCTTCGGTTAAATTTACAGAGATGCACAAGTGCTGCCACATTATCTCCCTGAAACAACTTCAAGAAAAGTTTCGGGAACAGCGTATGCCATTATACGCTGTTTTTATTGATTTAACGAGGGCATTCGACTACGTCAGCAGGGAGGGTCTTTTCAAAATGCTTGATCTGATAGGCTGCCCTCAAGGCTGATCAAACCCGTCATTTCGTTCCACTCAGGCATAAGAGGGCTCAGTCCATTTTAACGGTTTCAGTTCAGAAGCCTTTGAAATTCACCGAGGGGTCAAACAAGGGTGTGTTCTTGCTTCCACGCCGTTCAGCATTTTCTTTGCTCTGCTTCTGAAGCACGCTTTTAGGACGAGGATAGAAGGCATTTACATAGGCACGGCAAGCTTTTCAACCTAAACCGATTGAGAGAAAAAATGAAAGCACGAAGTGTGCTAATCCGTGACCTGCTGTTTGCCGACGCAGCCTTAATTTCTCACTCCCAAGAGAACCTCCAATCACTAATGGCATGCAAAGACTTTCGGCTAACAATCAGCATTAGCAAGACCAAAGTCCTTGGTCAAGGGACTGTATCGCATCCAATCATCACTGTTGGAAACTGTCAGCTTGAACCAGTACATCATTTCAAATGTCTTGGTTCAACCATTGCGATAACCTCTCGCTAGACACGAAGATTGATAAGCGGATTGGCAGAGCAGCCGTCATTTTGTCCCCCTGACAGTATCATAGCTCACGTGCAGTCTTAGACTGTGCGGCACTTTTCCTTGATCAGGCTTGTGCTTTCACATCACACACATCACATTAAACTCTCGTGTTTGGGGTAACCGCAAGTTGACTGTAAAGACAAAGATGATGGTGTACAGCGCGTGCGTACTAAATGCTTTACTGTACGGCAGTGAAACCTGGACCACCCACGCGAGACACGAACGGAAGCTGAATGCTTTCCATTTACGAAGCATCCGTCGTATCTTGAACATATCGTGGATGGACAGAATGACTAATGCTGAAGTGCTCTCAAAAGCTGGTCTACAGAGCATGTTCACCATATTACGACAACGCCGCCTGCGATGACTTGGTAATGTCTACAGAATGGAAAATGGTCGTATTCGGAAAGATCTACTCTATGGTGAGTTGCAATTAGGAAGTCGACAATTGGCAGACAGCACTTGCGGTACAAAGACTTTTGCAAAAGAAATATGAAAGCTCTTGGCATTGACCCCGCGAGTTGAGAAGAACTTGCTCTTGACCGCTTACATTAGATGCATTGTGTAAAGCGTCGTCTGCAAGCTGAGGAGGAGCAGATACAGCTCTTAGCTGCTGAACGCAGATCACGCCGCCAGCGTGCAACGGACGCCCTACAACCGAGTTCTGACTATCGTTGCAAGCACTGCGGGAGAGATTGTTCCTCCCGAATCGGACTATTTATTCATTAAAAAAGCTGTAGAATATGAAACTTCATGCGATTGTGATGTACATCCATGGCCGACATCGACCAAAGGAGGCCAACAACAACCAACCTAACACCAGTAATATATGCGTGGACAGACGTCCATTGGAATCAATGAGAGAACAACAAATGTTCATTAAATATGAATAAAACAGATTGTGATCTCAATATAACAAAGTGTGCAAAGTTGAAAACCACACAAATTAAAACGAGCTAATTATAGTTTTCATGTGTGTGTTACCGCAAGCGCATGCTGATAAAATCCAGCAGACGTGCATCGGTATACATGCATTCCCACACAAAAATGCTCATGATTAATCTATGACGATGATAGGACGTCAAGTAACGATACGCTTTCTTCGATGATGCAAGTACGTGTGCTTGAAGAATGCACTTGGTTACGTAAATCGTACCAAACACTCACGCTCAAAATATCAATGTGTTCTAAATCGTGAAACTGTAATCTTCCACACTCGCTTACCACGTAGATCGCCGATTGGAATTTGATGTGGGTTGAGAATTTGGGATGCTTTCCTGCCATAGGTGCTTTCGAAAGGACCGAAGCGAGCTGATCCAATGAACACCATGTCGGGGCTTTTCGAGGTGGCTGCGTGGAATAAGAACCGCGAAGTCTCAACATGCGTGAGTACGCGATACACCAAAAAATGAATGTTAGGAGAACGAACATTGTATAAAAACAATCAGGACAAGACTGCAGAGGTGGTGTGGGACAGATAAAACCAGGTCACTTAACAATATCGTGAGCTAGAAATGAACTGCCTACGATGAAAGTATCGAACTTGAATGTGTGTTTCACTGCATGGACTATTTCGAACATTTTCAAGCAATTTTTCCGGTATACACAGTTACAAAGGTTAGTAATGTGTATGGATACTTTTTACGCGTATTTTGTACCTTCAAGTTCTCTAGTCTACTGTTTTAAATAGGCGGTAAATAATTGCCGTCTCATGATGTTAGCTATTCTGTGAACATCGTTGTCCTGGTTACATGATAGAATGAGATCAAGGCTCACTGAACATGATCTTACTGTCTCCACCTGATGACGGCAAACAGACAGAAACCGGTATGTATGTATGTATGAAAACACAAGCCTGATCTAGGCAAAATGCCGCAACAGTCAGAGACTGCGCGTGGGCTGAGATACTGTCAGGTTGCCCAGGTCTAGACAGATATGACAAGAGAAATAGAAATGGAAGTGAGACTCCAGCGTGTTTTGGTATGAAGCTCACTACCGGTGGCCAATCAATTTAGCACGATGTTAGCCGCACAGCACAGAAATGCTGCACGATTGCACATCCGTGAAACCGGTAGTGGTGTGTAAGGGATGGGGATGTGAGCACCACAATACAGAGATCAGGGCTTGCTAGAAAGTAACATTACCAATAGGTTCTTAATAAAGTACCTAAAAACAACAGTACCGCCGACGCTGGCTGGGTCATTCGTACACAAACGGAAAACGGTCGTACTCCAATACATCTGCTCTACGAAGAGTTGAAATCAGGAAATCGATTTAACCGGACGTGATAGCTTGTGGCATTGAGCCTACAAGTTAGGAAGAACTTGCACTTAACCACCCGCTTCGAAGGCACTACGAAAAGCGTCATCTACAAGCTGGGGGAGAACAGATAATGCTTTTGGCTAGTGAACATAGGTGACGCCGAAAGCGTGAAAATGCCTATCGCTATGGAATGCACGGATGTGCAATTGTGCAGCATTTCGGTGCTGTGCGGCCAACATGGTAATAAATTGATTGGCCAACGGTAGTGAGCGGCATGCCGAAACACGCTGGAGTCTCACTACCATTTCTATTTTCTTTCTCATATCTGTCTAGGTCTGGGCAACCTGAAAGTATCATAGCTCATGCGCAGTCTCTGACTCTGCGGCACTTCGCCCGGATCAGGCTTGTGCTTTCATACCATTTCATATCGCCGTGGGAGAG
Organism: Atriophallophorus winterbourni; assembly: GCA_013407085.1. NCBI lineage: Eukaryota > Metazoa > Platyhelminthes > Trematoda > Plagiorchiida > Microphallidae > Atriophallophorus > Atriophallophorus winterbourni. The sequence goes on along the minus strand of JACCGJ010000331.1, from coordinate 19,840 downwards.
AACGCTCCTTTCAAATCGGACTGTTTAGTCATTTTAAACGCTGCATATCATGAAGTCGTATATCCATTGTCAGTTTCGACCGACGGAGACCAACAAAAATAGATAATGTACGGAAAAATTGGCGATAAAAGATGTGAAAAAACACCATCGGAATAAATTTGTGAAAGAAAACCAAACAAAATAAAAGTTCACACTAGACCGCGAGTGTGACTGCCGGAGGAAACAATTAAATAAACGAATATTTCCCGATGCTAGCAACTGAGGTGTGGCGTAATACAAAAATCTGCAGGAAATGATAGTCAATAAGGGTTTCAATGTGAGCGTTACTAGCGGCACTACATACCCACGTGGTTTTACTTGGTAAATAATAATATTTCGAAAAATACCATGACATGAAAGGGTGCTACCTTAGTGGGGAATTTCACTGCAATTATATATTTTTCTTGCATCTGTCTATGACTCGGCAAGCTGACAGTATTTCCGCACGCATGTCCGATTATGCGGTACTGCGCCGAATGCAGGTGTGTGATATTACCGTCGTACCAGCAGTACAATTCAGCCCGGGCAACCTGACAGTATCTTAGCCCACGTGCAGTCCCTGACTGTGCGGCACTTTGCCTGGATCAGGCTTGTGCTTTCATACCATACCATACCATACACAACACTTACTTCGCAGATCTGCGGAGGGATCCCGCACTCAACAAAACTTCCAGCGTTCAAAGAGGTGACAGGTTATTATAATCATTAACAGTAGCAAATACTGATGGCTTGAATCTAGTACAACCACAAAAGCCAGAATAGATAAGGAAGGACAGGGTTTAAAAAGTCATCAAATCTAACGAAACGCACAAGCGCACTGAAACGAATGGCTTACATTGCTAAAGCAGAAAGCATTCTCGCGCGTAACCAAATGCTCATTACAACAAGCCTGCCACTGTACACGATTCTGAAACACCACGAATAGTGACAACGGGGACCGCAACTACAAATACTTTGAGTGTAAATACCAGCACTTGCTTGAACCCAGTCAGAGTCTAGCAGCTATTATGGTGATGATATCACGAGCTATGGGTGGCGAACAAAACCAAGTTAGCTAAATGATGAGTTTTTGCTCACAATATATTACCCAACTAGCAAAATCTGTGCACGCTAACTTGCTTTTCGATATCAAAACCGCTACAAAGCTGCTTCCTAGAAATAGATGTGTATCTACGGTGCCAGCTTACTCTAGCTATTGTGCGTAGATACTCATTATCGAAAACCTTGAAAGGGTTTTGCTCATTTTAACACAGACAAAATCTCGCTAACGCTATAAAGGGCTCAAGTTACGGAAAGGAAGTGGTAAAGCTATCTTCAGTCGCAATTGAATTATTGTCGAGACATACTAGAAATACTGCCGCACTTACATCCGGTACGATTGCGTTAAGAAACAAAATGTAGACAAATTTGTATTACGAACGTATCTTACCACGATAAAAGTTAATAACCACGGCCGTGTTCTCAATATCGTTGGTCTCTACGTAGAACGTTATGTCATCTCCGGGTTTATAGATCGTTCCCCAACATTGATCGTTTTCACCTCGATGAATGCGGCAACGATCTGAATCCAAAGCAGATAATAGCACCGGTTGGTTTTGGCCACTTTTCTGAGCTGAGAATGATCTAACGAATAAGAGCTGAGATTTGGGGTCTGCTGGGCAATTTACAGAGTAGTCGGAACATTGCCGTGGAGTAAAATCAGATGATTCGCAGGTTGCTGAATTGGGAAAATAAAAGGAGATGAAAGATGTAATCTTGATTAATGTGTAGTGCAGAAGGCAGGACACGTTAAAATCCAAGAATGCCGTCAAACAGAGAGTGGCGTATGAAATGATCTTGACTGGTTCAGACAGAAATAAAGTTAACAAATCGGTGTGAACCTGTATCAGGTATTGTGATAGGTTGTAATAAGAGGTAAACGACCTGCAATCATTATAGAATTATAAAAATGAAACGGAAAATTCATGAATTTCATGTTGGGTAGACTGCTTGAAAATACAAGGATAAACATATCAAGATACATTGGAAAATCTATCTTACGATGACCGTAAAGTGTTTATTCACATTAAGCCGATGTTTATCAACGGTTTTATTGGCTGAAAATGACACGGCCTTTATTCGACCCACTGGGCAATGATTGTCTCCACCTACGTTACATTCGAGTATGGTTGAGTATTAACACTTGCCACATAGTGTTGATGCATACAATCTACGGACCTCTCATGGATAGCTACTTGACTTTTGTTTGGCTGGCTCCACAGGTGGATAAGCTGGCTTTATTAACGTCTCGAATTACGATAGCCGCGATCGGAGGCGAGATTGTAATCAAGTCGCGTTTCCATCTTCGAACACCGTAGACTGTACGCAGTTTCAAAGCATCTATATCATCCTTCACAGTTGACAGCCAGGTCTTCGATTGACCGCCTTATCGCCGACCCCAAGTACGACCGGGTTTAGTGTCGATGACGAGTTTTGTGAGCGTTTAGTCTGTCTTTCGGAGGATGTGGTGAAACCAGTGCAGACTTCGCCGTTGGATGTGAGCGGAAAGCGATGGAAATTAGTTGCAACGTGCCTGATAGTCAGCGGTGGATACCTGATCAGTATATCGGATGCTCACGATTAACCTAAGAACCGATGGTCGAATACTTCTAAAGATTGTACATCATTTGACCTCAGCGGCTAAGCCTCACACCCATAAATCAGTACAAAGCGGATCACTGCATGATAAACACATATTTCAGTTGCCTTTTAACTGCAAAAACGAATTTTACCCCCTTAACTTGACTTTACATTTCGCCTGACGATTGAGCAACACACTGGAAACGAGGCATTTAGAGATAGGAAAATACTCGACCGAACAACCATGGATGTTTAATTGCTGAACGCCTGTTGTAACCGTATAAAAATGCATAAGTTTTTGTTGCGTTTATCTCGAGGCCCAATTTCGCAACACAGCTACTAATGCGGTCTGAAAGTCAATGCACCATGACGGCATTGTCACCCAAAACAACTTCATCATTCAAGTAGTCTAGATCGGATATGCATTGAAACTTGTACCCGTTGATAGTCCGGTAATGCATCGTTCATAATCCAGTAGACCTCATAGTTGAACATAACTGACGATAACGGACAGCCTTTTCTGAAACCTGTGTGCAAATTAAATTCGCAAGACTCTTCACGGTAGGTGAAAACCCGCGCCCTCGTAAAGTTGCAATAGGCTCTAAATAGGCTAACGAGCTTAAAAGGGATTCCATCTGATAGCTGGCTTGCCGAAATATTTTCACGTTGGTGCCAGCTGAGTGAGCTCGGTTCTCCGGGCTCAGCGACAGGTTCGGCGGTGGTGTTTGAATATGTGGTGGGTTTTAACCTGGCAAAGCGTTCTCCATATAAAAAGTCACAAAAATCTAATAATGACATCGTGACGCGGTAGATGTGACTCACCACATCGAAAGTCACTGCACAAGCGAAAACTGCAGTCACCCACGAAACAACTGGGTTATCGGGCCACGAAATGGAAATTTCTGGAAAAAAGCGTACGAACCGCTTCGTCGGGCACTGGCCACAGATAGGTGCGAACTTCTTACACTCCACTCCATTGTGGGTAAAGCCAACGCGCGAAAGGCTCTGGGTGGGACCCCTTAAACGAAATCTCCCCTACTTCTGTGTAGGCAGCCGGGTAGTATCACGCTTACGTTCAACGATGATGACAACGTCACATACACTCACTACAAACACTATCTTCGAAAGCTACTATACAGAATCCACTTCGCAAGTACACGTCATCCCCTCACCCTCTCATCCTGAGGCACTTTGGGCCAGCAATGCTGGATGCATATTGTCGCAGCCAACTGATCAGAGACAAGTGACGATTGCCCCATTAGGCTTGCATCGTTCAATGTCCGTACCATGCAACAACCAGAGAGCAGTCTGGACTAGCCCGCTTTCTAGAGACACTAGATATCGACATGATACCAATCGGAAACCCGTTTTCGTGACATTGATTCAGTATTTCAACTGAGTTCACCTATGCCTCTTGGGAGTAGGTTCGACTTGCGTGCGTCAAGTGATCCCGTTGCTTCCTCTGCCGGACTAGCTGCTATTGAAATTAGTCTTAGCCAAAAAACGGAAACCACAATTCTAGATTGTATACCCGTTCGCAGCGAGATTTCAGAGTTACAGTAGAGTGAACAAGCACAGTGACGAGAGACGTAACCTATTCGTGACCCCGACTTACACACACGAACTGCGGGGCAGAGGAGGTGAAGGACGAACTCTACAAAGAACTTCGTTGTCTCTTACCGAAAGCACGCAGAGGCGATATAGTAGTGCTTGCCGTCGATTTTAATGCCCGATTAGGATGTATTGTGCAGTCTGAGCGCTTCCATGGAGGGAAGTATGGGATGCCAGACGACCGAACAGACAATGAAGAGAGATTGTTGTCCATCAGTGACGAACACCGCCTCTTCCTCGCCTCCACAAATTGTCGTCATCCCAAGCGCCATCTAGCAACCTGGTGCTCTAAAACGGAACGAACTTGGGAGCAGCTTGACTATGTCGCGATAAGCTACACGTTGGAAGGTAGTATCAAACTGTAGGTCTTAAAGACAACCAGCGTAGATTCTGTGTGTGCAACAATCAACCTTCAATTCGGAGGTAAACCCAAACTAAACACAAACGCTTTATCGCTACCTGAAGCCAGATTTTTGGGATACTCTATCGGTTTCCATTTCGAAAAAGCGGCCGGTCGAGCTGGATCGTTATTGGTGCTACTTTAAGCAAGCACTCTACGACTCTGCTTCAGAATGCTGCAAAGTCGCTCGCCAACCGTCACACCGCTTGATCTCTGCTGAGCCCCTCAAGCTACTTGAACAGCGTAGTACTTTATCGAGTCGTTTAGAATATGAATACGATTAAAGTTGTCTTAGACTCCTAATCAAAATAGTCTGACTGAGATTTGGTGGAAAAAACGCGCCTCGAAGATGGAAACACGCAATGGGTAACACGCGATTAGTGTCTGTGGTCTTAAGTCGCAAGGCTAGAGTAAAACCATCCTCGAGGTTGATGGCTCGCAAACAACGAGCCTTCATAGGCGTTTAGAAAGATGAAGAGAATATTTTAGTCAACAGTTTAATCGGCACCGTCCTTCAGACACCGCCGACATCCCTCGATTTTTTTCCAATGGTCCGTGTCGATAGCCCCACCCAGTGTCGATGAAATACGAAGGTAGATCCAATCACTAAAGCGACACAAGGCGCCAAGCTCTTAAAACTCAACCCGGTATTTTTGTGAGGAAGGTGGCGAGACAGTCGTAGGAGAATTACACGAGCAGTTCTCAAAGGTTTGGATGGATGAGAGGGCACCTGTGTCCTGGGGTGAATCGCTGATAATATAAATCCATAAAAAGGAGTACGAAATGTTGCAACTGTCGCGTAATTTAGTGTATTCTAGTGGTAGCTAAGATATTGGACGCCATCATTCTTCGCAGACTTACCCTGATTCGAGAGGACACTTCTCAAGAAGAGCAAGCTGGCTTTCGACTATGGCGCAGATGTGTAGACCTGATCTTCGTTCTGCGTCAGTTGCTAGAACACCAGCACCCGTATCAGCGACCAATCATTGTGGTGCTTCTGGATATTAGAGCCGCATTTGACAGATCCGCCCTATGGAGCTGCTTACTTCGTACTGGAATCCCATCGAAGTACGTCGCAATCATAAAGGACTTACACGCTCACTCGATAGGAAGGGTAAGGGCGTACGATAGTCTTTAAACATTCAATACTACTACGGGTAAGACAAGGGTGTATAATCTACCCGTTCTTGTTCAACTTTGCTATCGAGGACGTCCACCTGAGTGCTCTTAGTGGTATCTTTCCGGGTGGCATTGAGATCGTTCCAGGTTAGTGTGTCATGGACTTGGATTATGTTGACGATATGATTTTACTGGGCGAAGACCCAACATTTATTCAACAGGCCTTGGATATGATGCAATTGAGGCATCTAAGTATGTGCTATTTTTTGCCAAGTCAGTGTACATTACTCCTTCAGGATTGGTCAGGTAAACTGCAAAAATCTTGCTATAAATGATCTTCTTCTCAATCATGTTGAGAAGTTCAACAACCTAGGAAGTCTAGTGGTTGCTGGGGGTCGGATAGAGAAGGAAATCACGTCCAGAATTGCTAAGGTCAGACTGGCCTCTGGAAGAGCCGTGATTGAGCTTGAGTTTAAAAGGAAGGATATATTCCACCTAGGTAAGGTTAGAATTGCTTTACGGGAGTACAGGTTGAACAGTTCGCCTTCGACCAAAGTAGTTTGCGAAGGATGGCGCAAGTTCGGTGGCAACACCACGTCTTCAACTCTAAGGTCAGGAGCGTATTAGGAGGCAACGGCACTAGCCTTCGTGCAGTCATTAACCGACATCGTCTCCGCAGTTTGGGGCAAGTCATGCGTATGAAATCTGAACGGTTACACGCTGATCGCTCTATGCGCCAGCTCGTACAAACGGGAAAAAGTGGCTGGTGGTCAGCTGCTAACTTGGAAGAGTGGCTTTAAAAGGCTCGTTTCTGGGTTAACTAATGTTGGACGGGCGCGCTCGCCTGGATTGAAGACTTCCTTGTTGACCGTTATACACAGGTCGAGGTTAACGGAGTTAAATCGCAGGTTACACGTCCAACTTCCGGGGTTCCGCAAGGATCTGTTCTCGGCCCGTTATTTTTTAAAGTATATGTTAATGACCTCCCCGACTCATTAAATACGAATTGTCTACTTTTCGCGGATTATCTTAAAGTTTGGGGTACAGTAAGCTCTTCTGCTGATAATAACCTTTTTCAGAACGAATTGAACAAATTGCTTGATTGGATGGTAAAATGGCAGCTTCCTGTAAACCGACAGAAATGCGCTGTCATGCTTTTGGGGCCAAGCACGCCTGAAGGTGCGTACTTCCTCGGGGATCATAAACTGAAGTGGGTTGATACTGAACGTGACCTGGGTACAATTGTGACTCGGACGCTTAAATCGAAGGAGGATACGAACAGAAAAGCTGCTGCTGCAAACCGCGCATGGTGGGCTATTAGTCGGTCGTTTTCGGTGATTACTCCACAAATGTTTCGCATTCTTTATTCCACATACGTGAGACCAGTTTTGGAATATGGTTTGCCAGCCACCTATCCTCAAACTAAGGGAGAACGTGACCAGTTGGAAAAATTGCAAAGGCGGGCGACGAAACGAGTACAAGGATTGAAATCAATTCCTTATGTGGAGAGAGTTCAACGCCTCAACCTCATGTCGCTCAGTATTCGGCGTGTGCGCTACGACCTGCTGCTAACTCGTCGCATATTACTGGGAGCTTATGGTGACGAGCTGCGCGAGTTTTTCCCTCTCGTGACGGACTCAAGAACCCGTGGCCATGCTCTAAAGCTTCAAAAGCGAAGGACACTACGCCTACCACAGGGATTCACGCTCTCAACAAGAATTGTTAACTTGTGGAATGCGCTTCCGGAAGAGGTTATCTCAGCGAGCTCTGAAAACCAATTCAAGCAACTTTTGGATAAGGTGTTGCCTGTAATCACGGCAAAGCTGAACAACACTGGACAGGATTTCTTCAACTGAGGTTCTCCTGGACTATGTTGCTGATATAAAGAGATGCGGCTTACAAGGGCTTGACCCCCTGTCGTCTATTAAGAAGAAGAATAAGAAGAAGCTTTGGCTCGACAGATTGGCAACGATGGCTATGAACCGAAATCAATGGAAAGAGTGCATCATTTCTATTCCCTCTTGCATTATTGTTTTGATCGGTCATTAACTATAATCAAAAAACAACAAAATAAAAAAACGAGTAGCAAATTTTTGATATAAGTCATAGACTTAATTGACAATTTTGGCAAATACTATATGAGCAAAATTTTGAGAAACGTACCAGTATCTATTTCACAATCATCCCCGCAAGATGTTTGAACAATATATTTGAAACACGAAATGTAAAGTGGTTGCATGTCAGAACGAGATGCTGGCCAGTTGAAAAATTTGCATGCAGACCCACTCACACGAACGTGTAATTCAGAATTTGAAGTTAACCATCCCCGTTGAATGTGAAATTCCTTATCTGCAGGGTAAAAATAAACCGAAATTTTTTTACCAAATGATCCGAATCTCACGGTTGTTAACGACCTTTTATCACCCGAATTTATATAGTCTGCACCTGTGAATGATTCTGGCTTGAAAATTACCCAGAATTGAAAAGGTGCGAGGATTAATACGTGATTCCCAAGCAAGAATGCGCAGCGATTTTGTATCCGTATATTCATCATTATTTTCCTTTAATTCCGCTACAAAAAACCGGTATTGAAACACATGCTTGAACGGGCATGTGAAGCGACAGCACCAAGTTTCAATTCTGCTTGAATTAAACGAACATGGATTGCTAACCCATCTGACGCAGTCTTTGCTAACGTACATAAAACACCCTTTTCAGGGTTCCAATTTCCCAAATCATGAATGTCACCAGTGAGACCAACAACGAATTTGTTACAAGAACAGGCGCGGATATAATCCGCATATACGCCAATTGATTCGAGAACTTGCACATCAACTTCCACACAAAGGGATATAGTTAGATGGCAAGCTTCTTCATCCATCTCCGCAAAACATGAAGGGAGCTAATCAAATTTCCGCCTTAAGAAGTCACCCTAAAATGCAAGCTGTTTTAAATGTATAAACAAAATGATTTTTAATAGAATTTAATGAACATTCGATGCCAAAATATATTTTTAACTGAATTTTGGGTCAACCGCATTTGTTTATTTATTTCGAAGAAGGCTATGACACGCCGTGACCACCAGTCAATGTTTAATATGTATTTAATTTGTTATCAAACACTTCGTTTTGATGGAATACAGTTTTCCGATTTGCTTCAGTAGTGAACACTTTCTTGGAATGCAGAATGTTTTTACTTTCTTAATAATATATTTTTATATACAGTGGAACCCGGGTGCAACGGATCGCTGGTGAGAGAGTAAAATGTTAGTTATAAGCGGAGTTCGTTGTAAGTATAACGCATTGTTAGACATGTGATTTTGACCCCGTTTTCCTGTACACGTGTAAACAATTAAGTAGTGAAAAATGTCTTATCTTCGTGTTTCTGCATGCGTGTAATCCATTTGATGAATAGATGATGTCACAACACACAGATCACAACATTAATTCCAAGTTCATGTTAATAATAGTAAATTTATTCCAAAACGAATGGCATGAATGTTTCAGAGAGTAGCTTCTCCTGCTGCAGGAAGGTGGACAGCGTTGATTTTGCTATGCCATATTTTTTAGCAATTTCAGATTTTGTCATGTGGCCATTCTCCACTTTAGCTAAAATTTCACTGTTTACTCTAGGCTAAACTGCTCTCGTTTTCGTTGTCTGTCAGCCATCGTGAACGGAATGAAGTGTCTGCTTGAGTAATTGCAATTCGTCATGAGTCTGTGATTACCAATCACAGAGAATTCACGTGATTTTCTTGTGCGTGCGAGTCAGTTAGCACACTGTAGGCCAGGCTGCCTGTATCTCGCTAAGCTGTGTGTGTCAATTCTATTCTTAGCGCACTGTTGGCCACTCTTGACCGAGCGTTGTGGGTTAAAGGCAAGACAAAGCGAGTTCGTTATATGTATGAACTTTATTGAACAAACATAGCTGTCGGGAACGTGACAAATGAAGAGCACGTGATTGAAAGTCTCTCTTATGAAGCTCCAATTGGACTCAGTGACTACTTAGTTATCACGTTTGATTATATTTGCCAGGCAATCAGAACAAGTGACATCAACAAGGTGATTAGAAAATGGACTTTTCACAACTTAAATCTACTCTCAAAAACGCCACAGACCCTGGTCTTAAGACCGACAGCGTGCACGATCAGTGGCAGTGGATGATAAACAAACTTAAATCTGCCGTTGAAATGCACTCTCATCTTGTTCGAAAGGTGCAAAAAATTGATATACGTTCAAGCTGAGTAGCCGAACACGAAAATGGTTAACTTTGCGAAATGCTGCATGACGGACACATCGACAATATACCACTATTGAGAGTTGGGAGACATTCCGTTTGCTGTGAAATAAGGTAAACAAACTTGGTGTTGAGGACAAACTGAATTATCAAAAACATTTACTCAACAAAATGGAATCAAACCCCAAAATTCTCTATCAGATCATAAATAACCGGTCTAGGGTGAAACCAGGGGTTGCTGCTTTAAAGAGGCGTTATGGGACAACAACTACAGCATCGGAATCTGTCGAAGTTCTAGCCCATTTGTTCTCCACGGTCTTCAGTCCACGAAACACCGTTACCTGCCCCTTAACTCCCGTCACCTCACCTGAAAATGTTTTACAACAACTAACTATTACTCCGGACAGTGTCCTCCGCACATCGCTAAATATCAACACGGAAAAATCTCCCGGAGCTGACGAAATTACCCCGCTGGTCCTCAAAAACGGTGCTTCTACTTTGTGTACGACCCTGACCTACTTGTTTAATCTCTCTTTAACCCAAAGTTTCGTTCCATGTGATTGGAAGAATGACATCATTACCCCAATCTACAAAGGAGGAAACCGTTCCAAAGTATCCAACTATAGACCAGTAACACTACTATCGGTGATATATAAAGTAATGGAGCGCCTCGTTGCAAACAGCGTCACAAAACTTATGGAAGACTATTGCTTGCTCGCAGTCGAAAACACGGCTTCAGAAAAAGACACTCTTGCCTTTCAAACCTTCTGCTCTCTTTCGATGACTGGACACAAGCTGTAGTCAAAGGTCTCACCATACACGCGTGTTTTCTTGATATGTCCAAATCATTCGATCGTGTCAACCACAGTCTGTTACTACAAAAAATGTAGCAATGTGGCATCAAGGGTTCATTACTAGCCTGGTTTGAGGATTTTATCCGCGACCGTTTCATTCGAGTAAGTGTTGACGGTGCTTTATCACGACCCTATGCAGTAACGAGTGGGGTGCCGCAGGGATTAGTGCTTGGACCAATTCTTTTCCTGATCTATGTGAACGACTTACCTAAACTTGTTCGCAGCACAATCTTGTTATTTGCGGATGACATCAAGCTGTGGACACAAGTACGCACAACTTAAGATTGCAGACAGCTTCAGCTGGACCTTGATGCCTTACAGAACTGGTCAGTTAGAAATAAACTACCTTCCAATTTCAGCAAATGCAAGGTATTGACTGTTGGAAGAAATTTCGAGTTCTCTTACACCCTTGGTTCCCATATTCTTGAAAACACTGACAAGGAGAAGGACTTGGGTGTGTGGGTGAGCAACACGTTGAAACCGTCGCATAACGCCACAGCTGTCTATGAAAAGACGTCGCGAGTACTGCTTCTTCTAAAACGCGTGTTCGGGAGTTTCACGAAGCAAACTGTTCATCGAATAATTAATACGTACTTGAGGCCAACCATGGAGTATGCGGTTCAGGCTTGGTCACTCTGGCTACAGAAGGACATCAGCCTCTTGCAGAGAATATATCATACGTGGTTTAAAACACAAACAATACGAAGATCGGATTACAAGCCTCAATTTCTTCGACTCTCGCTACCGCCGTCTTAGAGGTGACTTGATTCTTATGTTCAATATACTGCTGAGGTAGCTTTCGAACCATACGAGTAGCTGCCCGTTAATACCAATCTGTTTCAGCTTTTGTAGCAACAGGAAGTGATCAACTCTGTCGAAAGCTTTCGACATATCTAGATAGCACGCGTGCACACTGTCTCCTGCGTCAACCGTTTGGGTCCAATTGTTTGATACCGTCAGCAAGTTTGTCAACCATGAGCGAGCTTTACGAAACCCATGCTGGGCGACAGATAGTATATTTTATGATTCCAATTGATGAACTATATTTTCCGTTACTATGCGCTCCATCATTTTGGATATCACGGAAAGTAGGGTGACAGGACGGTAGTTCGCGGGATCTGAACGGATACCACCCTTATAAATTGGTGAAATTACCTCTGTCTTCCACTCTGTTGGCACTACTCCTTCGGTTAGGGAATGTTGGAACAATTGGCATAGTGGTTTACACAGCTGCTGGTCACAGGATTTCATTAGTGCTGGTGTTATTCCATCGGCTCCAGGAGATTTCCTAGGGTTGATTCGACACAAGTGTCTCCGTATAATCGCTGAATGAATCTCAATATCATTCAGTTGTTGAGATACAATCGATGTCAGTAAATTCTCATTCGCCCTAACCGTTATCGGGCTAAGCACATTTTCATAAATTTGAGCGAGAGTATCCTTTGCTGTGTCTGTTAATCCATTCTGAGAATTAACAGGAAACACCCCTGGTTTCACAACGGACCGAGCATTGACAATCCGATAGAGAAGTTTAGGGTTTTCTTCCATTTTCAAAGACAGAGAGCGATGGTAATATTGCTTGTCCTCTTTGAAGTGAGCATTCACTTTGTTACGAATTTTAGAAAATTGCTGCAAAGTGGCATCAGTTTTGGTTTTTCGGTGTTCAGTCCAAGCAAAATTTTGTTTCCCGAGCCATTTTTTGTGCGACTGCGAAGCCTAAATCAGAAGTCACTAGTTCGTTGTTCATCAACAAATCGCGAATTATGATCTATGTTTGACTGAAGTATTTTCGTGAGCTCATTGCATTGTGTTCCGGTGTTGTGCTGATCAAGTTCTTGCCAATTTACTAGCCCAAGCGATCTACGTAGACCCGCGTAGTCGATCTTTCTGAATTGTTTAGCGAACGCACAAACTAGTTTAGCAATGCGAACAAACTCAAAGGCTAGCACCAGATGATTACTCAGATCGAGGGCGCAATGTAGTCAACACCCTCAACCGCTGTTTTCTTTGAAGTAAAGATTAGACCCAAAATGAATGGCAACTCTGATCCTCTTCTATGATTAAAGTCGAACACATGATTATGCAGTGGAATCATGTCGATCACCTCACGAAATTCGTGATAAAATGTGTGTACAGGATGATTGGATCTGACAAAGAGATGATGAAGATTGAATTCCTCGATGAATAGTAATTGCGAGCTACGCTTCTCTCCGGCGTAATTTAGCGCTTGTTATAACCTGTCATTTTGAGTATCATTCAAGACTGAAGGGCGATATATGATTCTAAGAATGCAATCGTTCTGTGACACATTCGTGAGACTGCACCAGAGGGTATCTTTGAAATCAAGGTTTGGATCGTGAATTTTCATGCACTAAAGCCGTTCGTGACAGTATAAAGCCACACCACCACCTTTTCTTGGGCGATCGCGTTATGTTGGGGATTGAGAGTTCACTATCAGTCATACAGGATTGAAACCAGGTTTCAGTAACAGCAACGAGGTCTGGCGTGTATCGTTTGCACAGCTTGGTCAGTTTAGTCAATTTCTTGAACAAACTTTGAGCATTGGTATAGATGCATTTAAGTGAGTTTCTATAATGTAACACCTATTCAGTATTTGTATTTATTGGTCAGACGATGTCGACGTCGGACCGAGATCGTTTTTTAAAGCAATTTGAAGTAATTTCGCGGGCGAATTCACATCAGTCTCGGATAGTTGCGTAATTAAAGGCTCCAGGTGGACCTCGACAGCGGCTTTTGAGTTGCACAGTCTAAAGTTTTCAGGTAACCTGTTTCTGTTCACTTTTAGCTTGCTTCGAACATCATCCGCCATGCTACTCGAAATAAACGTAACCTAAAGTGGATTTGCCCCTTTCCCGTGAAAGTTCGGCGAACGAGGTATTCTGTATATGCCGACAACTACAGAATTTTGGAACCGATATTTTCGGCTATAAATGATCATTGTTTACGGTCGTGCACTTTGTTTTCGAAGGCCGTTGTGGCGCCTGGATTTTCCGGAACGTCAAGCAGAATAATACTCCTTGGTGCTGTTTGATCCCGCCTATTCGGTGCCTTTGACCTTTCCCACCAAGGTACGTCAGCATATATACGGTTGGGTAAGTCACTTTGCGTTCGGAGCAAATACGAATTTAGTAGGACATTTTTCATGTCCTTTTCGTTGGCGAAAGCGATTTTTAGAAGACGTGGTTTATCTTGATTCGGGGATTTCGTATGACGAGTTATTCTAGTTACCGAAACGGGGTGTATACTATCTAGGCCGATTCGATTACAAACGACAAACCAGTTTTCACGGTCATGCTTTTGCCTTTCTTGAAAGAGCGTCACCTCTGACTCAGGAATATTGGTGCATATTACACTTAAATTTTTTATGCGTTTTATCGAATTTTTCTGCTCCCTGTGATATGGAACCGTTTTGCTTTGAACTTCCTCTTTTGCCTGAGGTTTAGGGCTCAATTCTAACGCCAAACACTTATCACCTTTAGACACCATCTGGGCGAATGTTAGCTTGCTGGAATGAGACGCGTTCACTTGGAGCTCTTTGGACGTAACCCCTGAGTCTGGAATCGATGGTACATTATTGACTTTTTTCAACAGTTCCGTCGATTGATGAAGTTCAGATTGCTTTTTGTTATCTTGAGCATCATCTGCTTCGGGTTGAATCGCTGGGGCAATTTTATCCATCAAGAGTGTTTTAAGCCTTTCCTCAATTATTCGATAATTATTTTCTAAAATTTCTAACCGAGGCTCAAGCCTTGCCTCATAGGCAGCGTTGTGTGGATTGTCGCTAGACTGTTTGCTTCGACATGAAGTGCATATGTAACAGACACTGGGGAAATCCACGTTGTTGATAATCGATGCCACTTCCTCTGTTAGGGCTTTATCACAATTGACATGTATTTTACTCAGGCAGCCGAAACATTTGACGACATGAGATCTAGCGCTTACCCCATTGTTGCAAATTTTGCACACATTAAGTGCAGCCTACTTTGTTTGGGTTTTCGGGGTCAACGTGCGTGTCATTGTTTCAATCTGGTGAGGGGTGAATCAGTGCAGTTATTGATCGATCGATAACTAGCGGTGGAGTGAATGCGTTGGATCGGAGTTAAGTGATCCAAACGAGGAAAAGCGAACGAGGTAGGATAAACTGTTGCGATTCCACGATTTTCGATCTCACAGATTTCAGAAGAATATCGGTCGATTCGGAGTGATTTGCTCTTCTCGACGCTATTCGAACAGAAAAAATATTTAAAATTACCGGGTCTGTTGCAGGCGTGGGTAATCTGGATTATAATTCGAAAATTTGGATTTTCAAGGATTCAACTTGCGCGAACTTAAAACTGGTATAATCCAAACAAATGAATTGAGACGAGTTCAATGATATCTGAACCGTTCAGTTCATATTAGCAAGTGAGGAAATAGATCCATAAGTATGAGAGCACAGATTCATGCGACCGCACAGCACTGTTCAAAAACATGTGAGTGACGTCTATCCTTGTCTTAGCTGACAATTTAGTGCGGTGAAATCTCGTGTCGGAAAGCTTCAGGTTTGCACAGACCAGTGAATGATCAGTGTCGCATTCTGCGCTGTGATATGATCTGGTGAAAATACGCTTCCTAAATTAGTGCGCTTAATAATAATGAGATCAAGCTGATACCAAAGCTTAGAGCGAGGTTGTTTCCAAGGGACTTTATGCTGTGGTTTTGTTTAAATGAAAGTGTTACTGATACAAAGACTGAATTGTGTGCAGATTTTTAAAAGGCGGTGTCAATTCTCATTGGTTTCATTTACACCGAACCTTTCGAGACCGTTTTGCCAGAAGCCTTAATCTGCACCAACTGTGGCATAGAAATCTTCCAATACCACTACACAGTTTTCTGTGGCACGTTTTTAAGGACTGTTGTGAGGTTAGGATAGAAGGCTTTTTTTTCTGCGTTTTTTCTGCGTTTTTTTCTAGAGAGCGTCGGTGCACAAACGTTGACCCACATAAAAGTACCAGTAATTTACTTCAGATTTAGAGTCCAAATCCGTTCGCTCCCATTGCTGCTCGGTTCTGTTGCTTTTAGAATGTCGTTCCGCACGGCAAAGACAACTTCATGCAGTCAGGCCGGCTCATCAGAACCCCTTTTCTCTCCAAAAATGTGTAATCTCTATCTGTTAGTTTCCAGTGTCTGGTAATCTCATCTCGTGCAGGGCAGCCAAGTCGACCTTCGGCCCTTTCAGTTCATTTTCAATCACAGCTGATGTTCCTACGACTCTGATATTCCAGAAGTCGTCATGAAACCCTGGAAGCATGGTTCCAGGTTTTCAGATTCCCAGTTTCAGAAATGACCTTTGTGTTTCAGTAATTTATTTCGCTGGTGCGGAAAAATACAGTCTGGTTGTCGGTTGATTCCTAATCTCAATGCGCCCAATAGGGATAGCAGACCGTGGCAAATTATATGTCCATCGGTTCTAAGCCCCTTGAAATAACACTATTACGTACATATGTGTTGGACACGGTTAAAACTAGTTTCGAGAATATCCGCAGACTAATGCTTGAGAAACAGATAAAGCTCATCGAAACTTCATATAGAAGAAATAGATGCAACACGACGTCCAATAGAAACACCACCAATTCTATCAGTAGCTGACATGTCAGAAACAAAAGCAGCCGATACTATAGATCACTGTATTAAAACAGTACAACATCAGAAAAATGGGGCACACTTGCGAGCAAAAAACCCTCAAACTCAAATCAAGTCTGCCTAACACGTATTCTGCACTCAGCTATCTCACTTTACTAAACCAATACTTTCTAAGGTACTCCGATAAGAGTACAAAATGCCTCTACACAAACGCACAATGTCTAGGCAACGAAATCGGTAAACTGCATGCAGTGTTTGTGACATGTTCACCAGACATGATCGGAGTGAAGAAAACCAGGTTACAGATTTACCAAACAAATAGTGAACTAGAATTATCCAGCATGTGACTTATTCGCTATGACCGTGAACCTAGAGGAGGAGAAGGGGTTGCATTGTACTATAAGCAAAGCCTTATGTGTCGTGAGATAACGGATTGAAATATCATGTTACTTTCATACTCCGATTAGCAAATGGGATTAGTAGATCGCCTCCCGTCTGCACAGGAAACTTACATCCTAGCCCCACTCGACAGAATTCCCATGGTTACTTTCAAATTCACTTGTTGGTATTTAATGATAGGTGACTTCAATTTACCGAACTAGCAGAATAGTACCATTTATCCCGATCATTCCCTCGAACGTGCATCAGTGAGTTGTTGAACAATATTCATCTTTGTAAACACATTTCATTTAATAAAAAATACCGCGTAACCGATGTAACTTCACTCTTAGAAATTGTTCTGACAAGCAATGAACGTGTTTTTGATAACGTTGCTTAGGAAAGTCCACTGCGACTAAGTGATCGCGTCGTCATCCAGTTTGACAATCTGTTGAAAGCTGTTAGAAATTATGTTACCCGTAAAACAGTCAGACGGATCAACATTATGACATTGAGCGATGCTCTTTGAAACGCGATCAACTGCCAACCGTAAACCAGCAACGTACATGAATTTTGGGTATGGCTAATATCTAACCTCAAGAAATCATTCGAAGTGAGCACTGCATTTGTCCTCAGGTACTCAAGAAAAACCCTAGATTTTGAACTAATATGCCGAATTCGCAAGTGGTTAAAGGTACGAAACACTTTTTATCGACAGCATTGGCTAAACCCGTCATCAGGGAAATATTTTGTTCACTGTGTGACAAAGTAAACAAATTTGCCATCCAAGACAAGTTGTATTACCAACAACGAGTCTCACGCATAATGAAATTCAACCCTAAAATCCTCTATCGCAAGGTTAAAGATAAATTAAGGTTAACCAGGATTTGCGTCAGTGAACACGTCAGCTGGACCAACAGTATCTGCTTCAGAAACTGCTGGAGCATTAGCCGCGTTTTATTACTCTGTATTCAACCCGAGGGAACATATCTACACACAAATCAAACCTTTCAACCATAGTTTCCATGAGTGAAATGAATGTCACGTCAAGAAACGTCCCTCAGGCATTACTTAATCTACAAACCAAAAAGTCTCCCGGGGTAGACAGAATAACTCCGCTCATATTGATGCAATGCGCGAATGCGCTACATAAACGACTCATATACCTGTTCAAACAAACACTGGCAAATTGAGTGATTCCTACAGATTAGAAACGCGGAATAATTTCTCCAATTTATAAAGGTGGAAATCGCTCCGATGATTCTAAATTCGACCCGTTAATCTGTTATCTGTGATTTCGAAATTACTTGACGTTGACGATCTAACGGAACATTTAAAAAATAATCGGTCGTTTTCAAGAAAACAGTATGGATTTAGAACGAATTATTCTTGTTTATTTGAATTACTGATAACACTAAATGATTTGACACAAGCGGCAAGCAATTCATGCACGGTCCCTAGATATATTCAAAGCATTTGTTCGTTTTGACCATTCCCTACTACTGCAAAAGCTTGAAAGTCTTGGTATCACTAGAAAGTTGATCAATTGGCCAAAAGACTAACTAAATCGCACTTAACAGTACACGTTGACGGTGCATTATCAAAACTGATTACAGCAACTAACGGAGTTCCCCAAGGTTCAGTCCGTGCTCTGATCCTTCTTCTGGTTTATGTCAATGAAGTACCGGAAATTGTTCAATGTAACATTTCATTATTTGCGGACGACATAAAGAAATGGAGTTGTATCCGTGGCCCAGAATACTGTCTACTATAATCAAATGATCTTGATACGTTTCAAAATTGGTCGCTGAATAAAAATCTGCCATTTAATTTAGACAAATGCTAGAGGATATTTCACATACCACATAGTTTCAAATGTATTTGAAAATTGTAGTGAAGAAAACGATTTGGTTATCTGGATATGCTCTAGTTTAAAAAGCTCGACTCAAACGAACACTGCATTTACAAAGGCAGAACGTGTCATCAATCTACTCAAACGGGAATTTGGGAAATTGTCGCCCAAGCTATACCCAAGTATCATGAAGACATACCTGATATTAGTCATGGAATACGTTGTACAGACATAGTCTTCATGGCTCAGAAGGATGTAGGACTTATGTAGCGAATAAATCACCGCTCAAGAAAATTAGTTCTCGCATCTGAAACGAGCCTTATAAAGAGAGGATAGATTACCTGAATCTGTTTAACTTTCTTCATCCACGAGTTACAAGAGGCCTTATACTATTTTTAAAAAATATTCCATACCTTAAACATCTTTCACAGTATTTATTCACGCGAAAGGATACGACAAATTATCGCACCCATGAATATATGCTGGTGGTACTCCATTTCTCCCTAAACTGTAAAAACTACTTTTATTCTGTACGTGTCTGTTCAACTCAGAAAAGTTTATCTTCCACCGTTGCTCACAGTTGTAGATTGCATGACCTTAAAACAAAATTAAACAAGTTTTATGGAATTATTTGTTTCTGGACTACTTATATCCTAGACGATCCAAGTCCGTCTGAGAAAGGAGGAGGGTTGGGCTTAGGGCTAGAAACCCTATTCCGTAAAACCTACATTGCTACGGAAACGATGACAAAAGATCCGAAAATTCTAATCAACAATGGCTACAGGAGTGACGCGAACCTTACAAAAGGTCCCATGAATGATGGAGATGAAAGCCGAAAGGAAGTTTCCACACCCACGGCCGATCTCCTTGCGCCGGAAAGAACGATGAGACTTGGTTGCTTGAACTTTCGAACGCTCTATCAAGCTGACAAGCTGGCATAAGCCATACATGAGCTCATCAGATATGATCTGAGTATACTTAAAATGTCCGAGGTGAGATGGACCGGCTTTGGTCAGCAAAAGCTAGATAGCTGTGAGACTATTATCTGGCCAGGAAGGCAAGATAACGCGTGGAGTCGCTCTGCTTGCA
>JACCGJ010000330.1:17500-26304 GCA_013407085.1 Atriophallophorus winterbourni | reverse complement strand
ATGATCAGGTACTCGAAATATTGCTAGATTACATGGTATGAATTATACGTACACTAATCATGTGTAAGTCATTCCGTACGGGGAGATTTTAATTGTGCCTAAAGTAGTTTGCCCAGTGTGAGAGAGCACCCGATCCAAACACACCAGGCCCTGCGTTCCTCGCCAAATTGCCTGATGCATCCTGCTGAAAGCAACTTGGGTCTCCTTAGAAGAGTTCTGGGTTCGTTTGACCCCAACCTTGTCTGCCAAATTGATTTCAACCTACATCCGTCCTCATATCGAATATGATATAACGGCATGGGATCCTTGGTTGGAAAAAGGTACTCAGCTATTGGAAACTCCACAGCGCAGAGCGAAAAAACTCGTCCCGGGACTATCTAACTATCTAATTATCCATACGAAATGAGACTTAAAACTTTGAATTTGCATTCGGCTCAATGCAGACGGAAACGAGGAGCACTAATATTCATTTGCTTAATCAAACAAATCACCCTTGCTGTCGTTTGTTGCATTTTTCCCATAACACACATCTGCGTGGTCACCAATCTAAACTTTACCAACAGCATAGCAGGTTGAACGGCCGCAAATACGCATTTTCCGTTCCCAATGTGCGATTGTGGAACAGTTTACCTACCCACGTGGTAAAATCTGGAACCGCTGACGTTTACAAGAAATCACTAGTTATCCAAATGGACAAGTATGTTTTTCACGTTTGACAATAATCTAACAATCATTTGATATATTTTACCACCCGACCATACGTACATTTTTATGGGTCTTGTAAAGCATAGCTTTTGACCCGCATATAATCTATGAATAAATCTATGAATAAATCACTAATGGTCAACCTGTCCGTAGCAAATTACGTTATTTCAAAAAACAGAAAGACGAGAAGAGAATAGCCTGGTTTGTATCAGATAAGAGATAATTTTCTAACTTTCTACGATAGCAAATAAAATACATTGAATATTCGGATCGTCACAAAAATCCTTAAGTAACACTATGTCAAATATGACAGCGCCGATTTAGCTGAAAACCATGTGATGGGCATCATGTCAAGGTTGTTATCAGAAAAGAAATCTTGAAAACTTGGGGATATCTGTTTTAAATGAAGTGTTCCCTATTCACATCAATTCATACAAATGATGGATTCTGGGATTCTGATTCAATTGCAGCATAATACAACGGTATGATCATCACAAGAAAAGACAAAATGCAACATTTTTCTAGTTGTATATTTCGCTCTCACATTTACAAACATAATGAACGACATCAAATCCTGGTGCGAACACAAGATAAACATTTGGGATTTGGCGGTATTCAAGGAAAGGATCAAAGTACAGCTCGCACGTGATCTAGGTCGCTGAGCTTCCGTGTTGGGGTTCTTCCCTAGAAGCGAAAAATCAATACAGGGTTACCATAAATCAAGTTAGATAGAACAAAATTTTATGGGCGAAGTGTTAAGCAGAGAACAGTTGAATAATTCCATGTTTTTGTAGGAATTATTACCTGAATCACAGGCTATCTCAAGTTGATTCGAAGGAGTTCATGATGTCCGACTTGCGCGAGAATCATACAGTTTCACCATATCCATAATAATGGTAAAAATACTTATGGAAGTAGAAGAATAGGGTATTTTATACTTTCTGGTTATGTTGGATTAATTCTAACTTTCTAATGAGCCAATAAGATAGAGATGATACAGCATATTTTATTGCTGGATTTTGATGTGTAATCATGCAAAATGGACTGTTTTAGGGGAGATTTACTAATTATTATAGTTCTTTGCCATATATGGAATTCGCGTGGATAGTTTTTGTTTTATTAAGGTTTTCAAACCTGGCGATATTTACTTAGCGAATCACTTCCAAGTTGACATGCACAAGTTCGTGCGTATCAGTCATTATTTCCGAAATTTAAAACGCGTGTTATTAATGAACTTGAACTGCGATCGGGTTTTAAACCGGTGTCTACCAGAGGCTTTATGTAATAGAACACAGTCTTTCGTGATAAGATAACACTTTTGAACTTTACGCCATCCGCAAATAACGATACAAACAATAAGTGTTTGATATAGAACAGAAATAGAATCAAGCCATGATTTTAATGCGATGGTGATCTACTATTACTACTTTGGGATATATGTATGAAATTTAAACATATAATTAGTATAATGTTTGCGTCTATGTGCTTCGCTGGTGGAGCAAAATTATTTCAAATTGCGACAGGGAGAGATGAAATTTCAATCGGAAATATATGTTTGGTTAAATTGTTTTTCATGCATGTGTTTACACACATTATTACTCAACATAAAATTTCGTCACATTTGTTCGAACATCATTTCGTTTGAGGAGGAAGCAATTTCTGGCGGTAAGCTTTTCCACGAAAAGCATACACGGACTGCGTAAAAGTTTTGGCGGAAGTTTAGTCGGTTATGTGGGATTAGAAGATTGAGGTTGTGACTGCGGGTCGGGATATTGGAACCAATTTTAAAGAGGTGTCTGAGTGAGTGGGACCCCGTATGGATTATTCGGTATTTCAGGATTAGGTTAGCTCGGATGAGCCTGCGCTCGACAGTGCACAATCCAATTCTAGTCAGTCGCTGCTCAAATGGTAGATAATGCAATCCAGTAACCATTTTAATGGCCTTGTGATAAATCCTTTCGAAGAGCGATATGTATTTTTCACATCCATGGTGACAAAGCTTGTACTGTTTAGTTGTACTGGATGTATGTATGTAGTATGTTGATTTTCTAATGATGATATTTCAATTCAATAGTAGTATTCGATATATTCAGCAATTAGTTGTAACAATCGATTTTGAATAATCTGGCACATTGCTTCCCAACTATCATCTATACATATTTTAACTCTGAGTATATTGATAGATTATTGTTGAGCATATTTTTACGGACTGTATAAGCTCAGTGGTTGTCGAACCGAGAATCTCCCGATTGAAAGTTGCAATTTCTTCAAGTACTTTGGCATCTCAGCCTCTTGAAACGACCGCCACATTTGTGCAGAACTAAACAGCCTTTCTTAGCTGGATTATTTAAGTGAAAATCGATCGCATTCTAATACGCGGCACCCCACAGCACACATTGACCTCGGTGACCTCATACGTTCCGATCGATATTTTGATGCACTTAGTCCGCTATTGGAATGTAAGAAGATTCGATTTGCTCGTCAGGTTGTAAATTTACTCTGATGTGACCTGATTTATAACGTTTGGTTTTGAAATGAAATGATGAAAAACACCAAAATATTCATTTGCATGCTTTTCCGTCACACACACCCCACGACCGGTTTCGTGCTGTTTGCACTCATCAGGTAGGGACAGTAAGATCAGGATCCGCATGCGCCGTTCGTCCGTAAGAGAGAATATGACTGAGCAGTATTCCACACATAAGCTGCGTTCGGCCTTATCACTACGCCGTCTATATGGTAAGTCTACAGGTGTAATGTCACAAGGACAGAATGAGTTGGTTCATATGCCTAACCAGGAATTTATTCCTTGTTAATCTGATAAAAGTCAATGAGAGCAAGACCGGTCAGTATGTTAGCTGATGTACATAGATTTACATGATGTTTGTTCTGAAAAAACAATTTAATGGCATACATATAAAGCTTCTAGTTTTATTTGCGCACTTATAAACGTCGAGCGCACACTGTTTTTTTATCGTGAATCAGTTTGAGATCTTCCCAACGCCCTAGGTGGTAGCATTGTTTGTGTGCTGTGTTATATATTCTACTTTAATGCTTCACAGGAGACATCAGAAACCCGATACTTAGAAATCTGCTGTATTTAAGCATAAACTCAAACGGTGATGCCAGTCACTCCTTGCACTCCACAATCAGTGGACTTGACTATTTCTTTTACTTGAACTAATATTGTAATTATGAAGAAATGTGCAATTTCCGCCTTGAATTTCTTGAAGCTTGAAGAATAATATGAACCAAGCCACCATATTCTTCCAGATTTTCAACTTTTGCCTCGATTTCCCAGGCAAATATCAGTGATAGCAGCTCATAAATATTTCGAGCAAATCTTGACACGTCCTGCAAAATTTATGCCGATATAAAACCGATTCTACCGTAATTATTTCACCCATCTTAAAATTCGTCTCCTTTTTATATGATTGCTGGAGATTTCGCTCCGTTATCAAGTGTCCGTGATACGATGTATGTAAAGAACAAATCACAGCGTGGCTTAGTAAATGAAATCAATCTTACCCCCGATTTGGTGTTTTGCCACGAAGGAAGATTGGCATGATTTGAATGACGTAAAATAGCGATGCCAACAAGATGGACTTGCATCGTCTTCAACCAAAAGCTTCTAATATTTTGAATGTCATGCACGCATGCTTTCATGCACCGAACATCTCAGTCCCATCTCTCTTATACAAGTTAAAAGAACCTAAATTGGCAATTTTATTGATATTACAACGTAAGAGTTCACCGTACGGTTAATTGCAATCTTAATATCGTGGCAATGATACTCGACAATTCAAACAATCAGCAATGCATGTCGCTGTGATATGACCAAAATGGAACACCGAGTAAATATAATTCACACTCAAATGTTGAGAAATAAAGGAATATTAATCCTTAGGTGATACAGACCAATTTCTCAGCCTAATCTCATTATGTGTTGTAGCCAATGTGCTTCAAACTATTCTGCATTCTTGCATACTACTGATTAATAACACTGAAACATATGATCTATTATTTGTAAATGTGTAATGGCAAGGTGGAAAACGCTACCGCACATACTCTTCCTCCCTTAAGCTCCGGACTTGTTTCACAATATGTTCAACGATGAAATCCACCTCTTCCTCTGTTGTGAATCGTCCTATTCCGAATCGCACGGCAGAATGTGCAAGCTTGTCTGTCAGCCCCATTGCCGTTAGCACATGGGATGGCTTTCCGCAAACAGAGCTGCAGGCACTGGAAAAAGTCGAGACACGTGTTAGCTAGTTAATATAGACGATGTAGATGATGGTGTTTAGCCCGATAACGGTTAGGGCGAATGAGAAATTACTGACATCGATTGTATCTCAACAACTGTATGATATTGAGATTAATTCAGCGATTATACGAAGACACTTGTGTCGACTGAACCCTAGAAAATCTCATGGAGCCGATGGAATAACACACTAAAATCCGGTGACCAGCAGCTGTGTGAACCACTATGCCAATTGTTCCAACATTCCGTAACCGAAGGAGTGGTGCCAACAGAGTGGAAGACAGGGGTGATTTTACCAATTTATAAGGGTGGTAGCCGTTCAGATCCCGCGAACTATCGTCCTGTCACCCTACTTCCCGTGATATCCAAAGCTATGGACCGCATAGTGTTGGAAAATATAGTTCATCACTTGGAATCACAAAATATACTATCTGTCGCCCAGCATGGGTTTCGTAAAGCTCGCTCATGCTTGACAAACTTGCTCAAGGTATTAAACGATTGGACCCAAACGGTTGACGCAGGAGACAGTATGCACGCGTGCTATATGGATATGTCGAAAGCTTTCGACAGAGTTGATCACTTGCTGTTGCTACAAAAGCTGAAACAGATTTGTATTGACGGGCAGCTACTCGTATGGTTCGAAAGCTACCTCAATGGGCGCAAGGCATCCGTTCGAGTTAACGGGTTACAATCACAAGCCATTGATACCTCCAGTGGTGTACCGCAAGGTTTTGTCCTCGGACCAGTGATTTTCTTAGTTTAAATCAATGATTTACCTGAGACGCTCTCATGCAAGGTAGCCCTTTTGCGGATGATGTTAAAATTTGGATGCGAATAAAATCAACTACAGACTGCGTAACACTGCAAAGTGATTTTGATGCACTGCACGAATGGTCAGTTAGAAATAAACTGCCGTTCAATTTTCAAAAATGCAAGTTACTGCAAATCGGTAAGCCATTTCATTATGAATATCACTTTGGGCAGACGATTTTGAGCTGGACCGAATCGGAGAAGGATCTTGGAGTCCGGATATGTGGCAGCCTAAAGAACAGCATACATTGTGAGGTCATTCACAATCGTGCTTCAAAGCCTCTAGGTATGCTGCGACGGATCTTCAGAACCTTTGCGCCTGGAACGTTGTCAAGCATCATGAAGACCTACTTAATTCCCACAATGGAACATGCATCGCAAGCATGGACTCCGTGGATGAAAAAAGATATATTCTTACTTGACAGGCTATATCATCGTGCAACCAAACTCGTGCGCGGTTTTCGAGACCTTACATACGAGAAAAGGTTGAAAAAGCTAAAGCTCCCCACCCCCCTTCAACGTAGACTTCGAAGTGACGTTATCATTACATACAAAATATTGAATACTCCAGATCATCTATTCAAACATTCGTTCAAATACCATGAGTCAGGAATTACACGCAGCCACTCAGCGGCACTAAAAATTTCCTATTCCCGTACTAACTGTCGCCGATATTTCTATTCGGTACGTGTCTGTTACCGTGGAATGCCCTTCTCGAAGAAATTATCACCTCTCCCTGTATCAAAACATTTACTGGAAACTTGGACACTTATTTGTTACATAACGATTTGACGATGCCTGTGTATTGACTCAGGGTAAGCATATTACTTGACTCCAGTGACATCGTATAATTGTTTTTTTATATACCTCTTATTAAACGAATATTTATTATGATATGGTAATTGTGAAGCTATGTGCTTTTTTGTGACCATAAATTGTTGAATCTTCTTGTATCATGAAGAAGATGGTGATGATGATGATGATGGTGGTGGTGGTGATGACGATGATGCGGTAATTAATCGAGGATTTGTCACCTTGTTACAATCGCAAACCTACCTTCCCGCGGACAAGGCGATATCATTCAAATAAGCCAATAGAATTCCTCCTTGAACGTCAGTAAAACTTAAGTTGACGCATCCGGGATAGCGAAGATTAGGGTCACCGTTTAAAAACACTTGTGGCAAACGAGACGTTAATCCGACAATTAAACGTTGGCTGAGTTTAGTTATGTATTCGTGATCGTGCTGTAAAGCAAAACAACATTTTGATGTTTGCATTTGCAATCTAAAAATTGAAATAAATCGATCGAAACAAAGAAGGAACTAGGAAACCATCACACAGCTAGATTGGTTGAACCATAGTGTTCAATTACATGAATAAGCAATACAAAATATGGGTGGAAATAAATGCGCTGGTTAAAAATATTAAACCATTTACACGCTTTTTATCACCAACAAATTTTGCGGATGTTTTAAACACAAACATGGCGGTTTGTTCAGATAATCGAACCAGTTGGAGCCAGCATTATTCAACAGTGGCATATAAGTTCACTGCTTTAACGCATGCGGATTCTGAGCGTCCTATCCCTATCACGGGTTGCGTGTGATGAAAATGCCTGCAAACATTCTGTTGAGGGTTTCGAGCTTAATTGCTTTTAAACAAGCGTGGTTTGTTCACGTCTTTGAAAAGCACGAATAGGCCAATCTTGATAAACAATGGATGTTTTACTAAATCAACGCTAAAGTGAAATGGTGTAAAAGATTCATTAAATGTCGAGCCAGTGCAACTCCGTCTTCCGCAAAACATGACAGAAATTGTCACTTCTAAAGAGAATTTTCGGTAGTTCTACAAACAGACAATTCCCTGCATTATAAATAGGTACATCTGACCCACGATGGAATATACAGTTCAAGCATGGCTTAACAAAGATGTTGCGACCTTGCAAAGAATATACCATCGAGCTATCAAACTTGTCGCCGGACTCAGCTGAAAACCATACAATGAGCGAATCAAAACCCTGAATTTATTCGATTATCCACGTCGTCGTCTCAGGGGGGATTTGATTTTGGTTTACAATATTTTAAATACCGAAAATCACCCTCTACAATGCTTATTTAATCTACTGGGCTCGCATAAGACAAGAGATCACACATTTTATCTAACTGTCCTTCACTCGCGACTCAACTGTAGACGACAATTTTTGGCCGTGTGAATTTGTTTTACTTGATGCCTTTTTGACCCTTAACCCGTGCTTCGAAGAAAACTATGCATCTTGACTTCATGAAACTACATTTGTCAGCCCATCAATCGAAAACAATTTCTGCCCTTTGGATTTTTACCTGATTCTTGAACTGCTCAGTAAGCAACCGAATCCCATTTTTGTTTGTTATATTATTCGTAGTTCCCATAATGTTCCGTGGTTTTTGTAAAGCTATCTGTTATTTAGACAATTAAAATTGAATTGAATTGAATTTTTATGGCAGTTATTTATGAAACGTTATTATATTCTCTTCCGAAGTGTTTTATTTCTTTTTCAAACGCATGAAGGCCTACAAAAAACGCCATAGATTACTGACGTGTGTGGATTGTAATTTTTATGAAAGGAAGTAGCTTATATGCATAAACCTGTATCACAGCTTAGTCGAACGAGTCCTAAGCTTTTTGATTCAAGCTGAATACCTAACTACCTCTTTCCGTATTTTGTGTATGAGAATACTCAGCTAACAAAATGCAACCAATGCTGAATTGATTAATACCGTGTTTCCATCCAATGGACTGAAAATTGAATTTAGTCATTAACTGTTAAAATTACATATTACCTATTACCTACTATCTGTCATTATGTTCAAGGTAATATCCAGATCTATGATGCTGTATACCATCCAAATAATCGTATCATTTCAATCAAACAAGCTGGTGCTACTTCATCTAGAACATCATATTTGGATTCTCTAGTTCATTCTGCAATACGTTGAAAAATGTAAATATGAAGCAGTGATACACTGAGTTCTCAATAGCAACTTCTAGA
>JACCGJ010000330.1:0-12500 GCA_013407085.1 Atriophallophorus winterbourni | reverse complement strand
GTACACGTACACGAGGTATTAAAATAAATTGAAGTAAGCGTTGAAAAAGGTCTAGAGGGGGCGGTTTGTGAGAAAGCGACTCTTGGAAAAACCTTTAAATAGATACATACAAAGTTCACGTAAAGCTTGTCCGCGCCATATTTAGCCTTAGGTGGTACGATTGTTTGCAATTTTCTAGTTCTATCTGTGGTTAGTGCACTGTATACCGAAATTGGATATACATATGGTAAAAAAACGCTATTTGGATACTCTTTATTGAAGATTATTTGTTCATTTTGATCCAGATTTTAATCCTCCGGCTTAAAAGTATCGTCCTTTTCAATAACCATCTGTGGACGTTATATAGGAGCTGATAGTAGTCGACAACATGCCAACAACATAACCTGCAATTGAAATCAATTTACCCCTTTGTGTTAATGAAATCATGGATAGCTCTAATCTATTATTTGATGTGTATGATGTGTACAGACAATGAGCTATCCGATGACCTCAAAATCACCGTTATCAGCTTTCCTTTTCTCATAAGAGAGTGGAGATAATCAGAAAAAGGTCTTAGTATCTCCGTATGCGAAATTTTGAAAAAAGGGGCTGCAGAGCAAAACTTTTAAAAGCATGCATGTTGCACATACTCGGTTTACACATACGAACATTCAGAAGTTTTCTAAGGCATTACTTGGCACAGGCACAATGATATACCAAGATGGTGTCGTACACTATACTGAATAAATTTGGGCATCATAGTTGGAAAAATCATCCCGCAACTTGAAAGCAACCAAAATGGTTACCGTATTTTATAATCTAACCTATGAGCAGCGACCGTCCACAACCGGATTAAGAAATCTTGAGTGCATGAGCATCCGAGATGATCTAATTCTGAACTACAGAAATAGACCATACGGCGTCCCATTTACTCAGGCACCTGTTTAAAATTGGTTTCAATCAACCAACCCGTAGTCACAATCTGACCCTTCATTCCCGCTTAAACTGCCGAAGAAACTTTTATACAGATTGCGTATGCGTTCTGTAGAACAGTCATTCCGTGATAAATTGTCGTCACCGATTAAAAAATTCTAAAACATTAGTTAGGAACTTTTGTGTTGAATAATATTGAGTTCGCCCCAGTTTCGTGAAAACCGTCAGCGCTCCGGATAAACTCACGCATTTGAAAAACAAATATACTCAAATATATGGTATTCTACAGCTATTTGATTTATTCACTATAATTCTTGAATCTGGCGTCATTAATTAAACCGAACAGTTTAGATTTACGAGGGTTATTTTCACTTACTCTTCTTACTGTGTTCGACATGTGTTTTGTATAGACCAGTGGTGATGTTTCCATTGACAAGCTATCCGTACAATTAACATTTTCCACCACAGGTCAAATTTTAAAAACAGTTTTCTTGACAGTCGATTGAGCAGTTGTTTGAGTTTCCTGTAAAATCCATCTCAGATGTCTTTGGAAATATCATCGAATTCAATGTGACGAAGCGCACTCGTTTGACGAAATATCCTCTGCTCAGTGGATCATTCATTCACGAATGTTTTACGCTTCTTGAGCTTTATTTGAAAGAAACTTGTCTTGTCCGCTGAGTTTCAAGCATACTGTTGAAAAGTGTGATGATTTGTTTAAGCTGTAATTGAAGCTAACCAAGCCGTATCGAATATAACTAGTAATTCCATGTCAATTGTCAGATAAAGGTTGATCAGAGAATGGGAAAAATGCTTAGCAAATGCAATCCAATCTTTCCTATAAAATACTACAAATGTATTTCTCTCCCATATAATTATTTTGCTTAAAACGGGACGATTTTCATGCAAGCAATGTGGGACATATCAAGGTTGCATGAATTCCTTTGCATGTGAATTCCTTTGCCATTTTAATCGATCTTATCTTGAAATATATATTTGTTTTTCAAGGATGTTATACTAAGTAAGATGTCATAGGGTGCTTTAAGTTTTTTAGAAGCACCTTCTATTGCGTCCGTTTGAGTTTAAATTCTATCATTAGAGATAATCGGGCAACAAACTATCACGCGACAGTAACCAATTCTTCATCCTAAACTCCTACTAGATTGTTGCGTTTTTGTCGCCGTTGACCCGTTCGACTCACGCGAGCTTCCTAATCCGAACCCTGACACGGTCGCGTATGTTGTGTTTACTGTAATCTGACAATAGTTGAAAGTATAACTGTCCACTGAGTAGATCATTTTCCCAGTATGACTTTGTGTTCATAATTCCAGATTCAACCACCTAACATTTTGATCTCAGCGATTTGAGATGAATATACTGATAATAATAATAACAATGATATTCTATCATTGAGTGAAGCGGTGCTTGTATATAACCGACCGTGGCAAGCGATAAGACATTTTTGTCAATTATGATCGACATAAACCTTATTGATGTAGCACATTACAACATATTATTATGATGAGCAAGATTTGAACTTGTTTGCCACTGTTGGATAAGGTTGGCATGACGAACCTGGTCAATCACGTGTCCAAACGCATGAAATGGGTTAAACAGAAATGGGCTCACTGAACCTTTCTTACTGTCTCCACCTGGAGAGGGCAAACAGCCAGAAACAGGTAGTGGTGTGTAAGGGATGGGGATGTGAGTAACACATTACTTTAAAAATGGGTGTGTTCGTGATGAAACTGCAGTCAAATACGAAATTTTGTTCAAGCACACCTTATCCAACAGTGTATACCATTCTTCTAAGGTTTTAAGCACATGTGGATCCTAATTGTACTGTCCCTACCTGATGAGGCTAGTTGCACGAACTCAGTGGGTTGTGTGTATATGATGAAAACGCACACAAATGCCGTTATGTTGTCAAAAATGATGTTCTTAATGTTAGGAAATGTGTGTCATTCAGATATTCGGCAAAAAATTGAGATTCCGACGTAAAATATCAAACAGCTTTTTAAGTTCGTGTATGTTAAAATGTACTATTAATAAGTTGATTGCAAACATGGTTTCAAAATGTACTATCATTAAATTGATTGAAAAATCATGCTACGAACGAATGGTGGCATACTCTAATTAAGAACTGAGCTTCGAGATAATGATGTCGGATAAAACGATTAATGGGCGATTGATAACATACGGTAGGTGAGCATACCGAGAGAGTTATTGTGGTTTCCTGCAATAAATTCAATTTCTGTTAATTTACAATATACTGAAATTTATGTGGTTGAGGGATTGCTGAGAGAAATAGAAATTAAAAAAAGATAGATTTGTCGGAAATTAGTTCATTCATGATTACCGTACGTATCGATGATACATGTTGATTTGTGAACATTTTAGCGTTTTGGAATCACCATTAAATTCTCGCGCCATTTTCGAACTAGGAATCCTCATTGAGATTCAACGTCTCTTTTAGTATTTTGCAAATTACACCAAGTTATTTCACACGATATTTATTCCCTATAGGCGAATCGGGGAAATCTTAGCCTACTTTACAAAATATTTCATATAGCAGTAGGAGTAATTTTTATTCTCCCCGTCACCGTTCATCTTTTACCATTATTCACTCAACTAAATCGCATGAGTCTAAAACTAAATTAGACGTGAGTTCATTCAATTATTCGCTACCCAACTATTATATTCAGTGAAATCTAATTGTATAGTGTTTTACTTATGTTTTAATTTGTTTAATATTTGATGGTTATTGTTTAACTTGCTGCTTTTTACGCCTAAAATTATCGTGAATCACTCAATTTATTTTTAATGTTATTACTTTATAATTCCGTAATAAAAACGTGCGTCAAATGGTTGCAATCGCGGCGCTAGGTCACAAGACACGCACACACGCCATTTGCAATCAGTCACGGTGGATATTTTTCGTCGGCAGCGTTAGACGTATTCTTTGTAGCAAGGAGACATGTGACCTGCTGATGTATAGTGCTTTCGTCGGCTCTTGTTCCATTCACACACGCAATATGAGCATGTGAATTTTGCGGTTTTCCTGTGAGGTAAATCTACGTCAGCGAATTGTCAATAAGTGGCGAGCGGTTGGAATTCAATCTCAGCCTACCTGAAAGAAAAATACCACCGCTATGGAAAGCAGGGATCATTATTCCTATATACAAAGGTGGTAGCCGTTCAGATACAGCTGACTATAGACCGGTAACACTACTATCGGTAATCTCGAAATTAATGGAACGCATTGTGACTGCGCGCATGAGAGAACATTTTGAAAACCAAAATATTTTGACTGGAGCACAACACAGTTTACGATTTTGAAGCCACTATTATTATGGTGTTGCTCACATAAATTACTTTGGTCATCTGCGATTTTTTCACTAAAAATCACGATAGGATTCGGTGTTTGAACATCGTTGTTCGTTCTACGAACCCTAATAACAATGACCTCCAAGTCTAAACTTTCTATAATTTTCTAATCTGCCAACTTTTCGCTTGTTGTGGCCTCCTTCGGTCGATGTCGAGCATGGATGAAAATCACAATCGCCTGAATTTTCATGTTCTACATCTTTCCGATTCTTGAGGAACAATCTATTCCACAACGCTTGCAACGATAGGCAGAACTCGGTTGTAGAGCGTAAGTGACACACCGGCAACGTGATCTGCGTTCTGCATATATTTGTGCTCTCATACTTTCGGATTTATTAGCCTCACATTTTTGCCTGAACTGGACGGTTCATATATCATTGAACTCGTCTCAATTTGCTCTTTCGGAATATACCCATTTCAACTTCGAGCAAGGTGAATTCTTGAAAATTCAAATTTTCAAGTTTTAACCCAATTTTACCGCCTTGGCGATTCAGAATATTGTCCCTGTTCGAATACTGTTGAGAGGATTACATCATTTCGAATTGACTGATAGTTTTTTCAACACTATCAGATCGAAACTCGTTCAACCGCACCACTTTTATCCAACTCGTTCGTATTTTACCGCTTGGATCGCATCACTCCGATCCAACGCATTCACTCCACCAGTACCTACCGATCGATAAACAACAGCACCGCTAAGTGCACTGACTCATCACTCGTTGGATTGTAACAATGACGCGAAGGATGACCTCGATGACCCAGATAAAGAAGGCAGCACGTGATGTGTGTCAAATTTGTAACAAAGGGGTAAGCGCCAAATCCAACGTTGTTAAATGTTTTGGCTGTTTGAGTAAAATACATACTAAATGTGATAAGCCCTAACGAAAGAAGTGATATGTTTTATTAACAACGTTGATTTACCCGGTGTTTGCTACGTATGTTGTGCATGTCGAAGTAAACAGCCTATCGATATGACTACAAATCCTCCCCACGAGGCAAAGCTGGAATCTCGAATAGAGATTTTGGAAAATTGCTATCGAAAACTTGAGGAAACATTTAAACCGCTTTTGGTAGATACACTTGCCAACGCAATTCGACCCGAAATAAATGTTGCTCAAGACAAAAAGGAAAAGGAAATTACACCAATAACTGTTCCCTTAACTGAATGTGTTGATAGCTCATCCGAAAGTAATAAAGATGGACCTACTGAACCCTGTTTACCTAGGTCCTCATCTGGTAAAATTGTGAACACTTTGTCCAGGACTCCCCGTCGTCTAGTTGCTAGATCCGAGCCTCCCAAAAAAGCAATGTTACCGCTCATTATACTAAGACAGATATCGCTCTCAGTGTAATCTGCACAAATATCCCGGAATCGATAGATTCTTTTTTCTCTGCAAGAAAAGCACATGAGCTCAATGAATGGACTAAGCTCTGTACACACATGGGCTTGAAAGCTTTGGTACTTACATCAATGACCCGCTTAACCCGGCATAAAGACTTCCCTCACGTAGACCGGCCGCGCCTAATAAGGGTGACATTGTGAAATAAATCTGAAATGGAAGAAGTCATCCTCAATGCGTATCTACTCGGTGCTTGTCCCGGTTTGACCTGCCGAGTACAAGCCGACATACCTTGGTGGGAAAGGAAAGGTCAATCCACTCGTCGAGACCACTCTACTTCACGTAGTTTAATATTCCTCGGTGTCCCCGAAAATGTTGATGTAGTATCAGCATCGGAATCAAAGCAACATGATTTGAAGCAATGGTTATACATTGCCGATGCTATTGGATCTCGTGATTCCATTGTCGTAGATACTTTTAGAATACCCAGATCCTCCAACTACAAAGGCAATGGGCCCAGTCCTCTGAAAATCACTTTTCTAACGACTGAAATGGCTATCGCTATGAACACCGACTGGAAATCTAACCGCTCAAAACTTCCACCAGACGTGAGACTAAGTGTGCCCAAGCGTGTTCCCTCACTGAAACCCAGAGAACCATCGCAACCACAGCCTGATTGCAATCTTGTTATTGACAGTTCAAATGTTACCCCAAAAAAACGAAAAGGGTCCGGCTCATCGCGAGTCGGACCAATAGCTACAGTACACGATTCGACATTGTGTAAGACAAATACGATCAGGTGCATATATACAAATGCTCAGTGTTTAACTAACAAATTAGCTGAACTATTTGAGCTTTGTGATAGACTTTCACCCGATTTGGTTGCAGTTACAGAGACTTGGTTCCAGCCCTGCATGACTGATGCTGAGCTTTTGATTCCGAAAATGTCACTACTTCGTCGCGATCGTGATCGAAGATCCGGTGGTGGAGTTGCAGTCTACTATCACGAATGTTTAGCGCAGTGTAACGTCATCGATCATCCTGACCTCAGCCTTCCAGATACGATGTAGTGTTCAGTAAAACTAGTCAATGGAGATGAATGTACGATCGGCATCATTTACCGCTCGCCATCATCCGAAAGCTCATACAATGATAAGCTCATTGAATCATTGCAACACATCACAAGATGCCAGACTATGCAATTGCTAATCATTGGCGATTTTAATCTCCCGCATCTGTTTTCGAGAGGTGAGCACTCCCTGCATTCGTTTGAACATAAATTCAAGGAGGTTATAGAATTTGCTTCACTACACAATCACGTTAACCAGCCAACTCGCTGGCTGGGTCTTGACCAACCTTCAACCCTTGACCTTGTCTTAACGCCTGAGGCAACCGCAGTAGAGGGTATACAATACCTGGCACCACTGGGGAAGAGTGATCATGTTGTGCTTTTGTTTGACTATGTATGTAGTGCGGAACGATTGTGTGAACAGACGAAAGTCATAAGGAAAATAAAATTTGAATCCTTAAATATCAGTCTCCGGGATGCATACACTCATGAGTTTGATTCAATGGATCCTGGCTCATATTACAATTCGTTTCTAAATTATCTCAATTCGAAGATTTACGAAAACTCGATTTTTGTACCACACAAATGCAGCTACAACAACCAGTTTGTTATTCGGAGTAGAACGAAGAAATGGTTAGCTGTTAAGCGACAGTCTTGGGTAACTCATAAGAAGTTTGGTACGGAAGAAACTTGAAAACGATTCTTTAAGATACGGAATAACGTCACTACTCTTGTAAGAGAAGATCGCATGCAATTCCAATGGAACTTGCTTAAGAGAATGGAAAAGAATCCTAAGCTTCTCTACAAGATAGTAAATGAACGATCACAGATCAAACCAGGTGTATTCTCTGTACTAACACCTCATGGATTGACCCACACTGCCCAAGATACCGCCGACGCTTTAGCAACGTTTTACTCATTTGTCTTCAATCCGAAGCGTTGTATACCATATCAACTTTCATCAAGTTCACCACATTTCGAATTATTAAGTGAAATGACTATCAACGAATACATGGTTGGGCGGGAACTTTGTCGACTAAACGAAAAGAAGTCCCCTGGCGCAGACAAAATTACCCCCGCCGTACTTCGCAGGTGTCGCGTTTCTTTGACTGCTCCTCTCACTCGCATATTCAATCTCAGCTTAAATGAAGGAAAAATACCACCGCAATGGAAAGCAGGGATGATAACTCCTATTTATAAAGGCGGTAGCCGTTCAAACACAGCAAACTATAGACCGGTAACGTTACTTCCGGTGATCTCCAAATTAATGGAACGCATTGTGACTGCGCGCATGAGAGAACATTTTGAAAACCAAAATATTTTGACCGCAGACCAACACGGTTTTCGAAGAGGTCGTTGCTGTTTATTTAACCTTCTTACCACGTTCGAGGATTGGACCAAGGCACTAGACGAAAGTGAGGCTGTACATGCTTGCTACATTGATATTTCCAAAGCTTTCGATAGAGTCAACCATGGCATCCTAATTAAAAAGCTCGAATCCTATGGAATAACGGGAATATTGCTGAATTGGATAAGGGACTATCTTACTGATAGACACGTCCAAGTTCGCGTTGGCAGCACCTTATCTAGAAAAATAGACGTTACGAGTGGAGTTCCGCAAGGCTCGGTGCTTGGACCTCTTCTATTCTTAGAGTATATGAACGATATAGTAGAGAATATTGGATGCAACTTGATACTATTTGCCGATGATATTAAAATTTGGAAACGTGTCAGGTCTGCGAATGACTGTATGGCATTACAACGGGATCTAAGCATCTTATTTCGTTGGTCCCAGTTAAATGAGTTACCATTTAACCCTGCGAAATGTAAAATGCTCCAGCTTGGGAAATCTCTGCACCACACGTATCAGCTTGGCACGTAAGATCTCGTCTGGACCGCAGCAGGAAAAGATCTTGGTATATGGGTTTCGCTTAACCCGAAGCCTGTACAGCATTGCCGGATGGTGTACAATAAAGCTTACTGTATCTTGAGTCTTCTCAAAAGAATATTCCGGATTATTACGCCCGAAACCCTACCCCGGGTAATTAACACGTATATACGTCCTTTTATTGAATATTCCATCCGATCCTGGGCACCATGGCTGAGGAAGGATATCGAACTACTCGACAGGATTTATCATCGTGCTACAAAGTTGGTCTCCCGGTACAGAAATTTGCCTTTCACATAGCGAATGTTAAAACTGAACCTACAAGATTTTACCCAACGGCGGATACGT
The DNA here is from genome assembly GCA_013407085.1 of Atriophallophorus winterbourni. Lineage (NCBI taxonomy): Eukaryota > Metazoa > Platyhelminthes > Trematoda > Plagiorchiida > Microphallidae > Atriophallophorus > Atriophallophorus winterbourni. Next base: position 3,556 of record JACCGJ010000330.1, on the reverse strand, counting down.
AGTGACCTTATGTTGACCTTCAAAATCCTGCATTCTGTAAACCATCCCCTTAAACACTTGCTAAAGCCCAATGACCTTACTAGAACACGAACACATTCAAAGGCTTTAAGCATTCCGCATTCTCAATTGGATATACGTCGTAATTTTTTCTCCGTAAGAATTTGTTTCACTTGGAACTATTTGCCTGAAGAAATCACACGATCAGAATCTGTTGAGGTTTTCGCTTCCAAACTCGATGAGTTTATGACGAACCATGCGGTATGCGAATGTCCCTATTGATTTTTGAGATATTTTATATTTTTTTATATTTTTATATGTTCCATATACCTTGTCATCCTATGGTTATTGATAAGCTTAATGCTTTTTCTACCATACAATTTTCTGAGTTCTGAGTTGAAGCTGCATCAGCAGAGCAAAATAAATGCTGTAAAGCGTGATAGCAAGTATACCTAATTCTAAAACCTGGCGAATTTCATTGGCTTCTAAACTGTAAATTTTCAAATGACCTTCTGTCCAGAACGGAACAAAACAACTAGTTTGTTTGGTATTGGGGGTAGCATATGCAATTAAGTATTGCGGAAAGTCCCTCCTTGTCGTCGCCAAATAGATAAAAAACATCTTATTACGCCGTTTTCACAAGATTATTTGAAGTTTTCTCGGGGGAAGACCATGTCAATAGTTGATTTTATCCTGCGGAAGAAACATTGAGTTTTGGAATAAAATCTACCAGCTCAAACTTGTTTCCTGATGTGTACGATTTTGACAAACATTCTACCTACAACATTCAGATAGGACATTACTATGTCATTCTTGTTGTAGCATCAATCAGTCGTATTCCTAATTAGCGTGATCATCTTGGTATCCTTTTTTGGGGCACACCTTCTGCCAGCACTGAAGAACAATCGAAGGAATGACTACGTTATTTCTGTTTCACAGTTTTTGATGAGCTCAAATGGTAGCTAGTCATTTTGTTCAAATTTATGGGAAATATTCAAACTGATATTACGTCAAAACACAAACTCATTTGGAAACACGCATAGTTCGAGAAAATCAATAACATCTGCACGTGTTTGTACCGCAAATTATGTTTTATAAATATCAATCTCAACGTAGTAAGCCGATTGCAAAGCATTGTTCTGAAAGTATCAAAGACATTGAATAAGTGATATTTTAATTAACGTCTATGAAACTAAATTTTCAACGTTATTTCTAGGGCTGGACTTCAGAGAGATTAGTAAGTTTTATTTGGAGGCATATTTAAATAAATCTTCTTCGGTCCAATTTTTACCATCTATTACCTACCAATTTAATAACGCCGACGACGTGTAACTGAACGGGACCGGCTTATTGATGTGTGGGTAGTTTGAGAGATTTTTCCTCTGGAATCGGACTATTTAATCACTTAAAAGTAGGAGGAGCAAATAAAAACATGCGACTCCGATGCAATTACAAGGTGGAGATCGACGAACGACAACAACGAATGCCAGTTTCAAAGTTACATTTAAAATATGTAAAGTTCAACCACAACATGATTATGGACCTTCGTTCTAAATTAAAAATATTGGCCATGACACTAACAACATTTAAATTACAACATTTTAAGTCCAATCCACATATTCAATTCTTCAAGACTGATTGATCCTTATAATCTAAAAAGAATTTCAGTGAATAATTAAGTAGAAGAAAGAAGTTTTGAAATGAATTATTAAAAAATGCTTACTTGAAATTAGGGAAAAAATGTAGCACTGAATCCATACATTCCGTTCAAAAATTTACTATCAGAATATCTTCATATCATGGTTGCAAGCTAGATATGGTCGTGGGTTTTCAACAAAAAACACTATATAAACAAATATGTATAAACAACCTCCTCTATAAAGCTCTTTCGAAATGTGTTACGAAACATGTGATCGAACCCCGATCACGCCTATCCACCGATTTTTGACTATCGTTGCGAGTGCTGCCATGAAGATTGTTGCTCCCGAATCATGCGATTGTGATGTACATCTATGGTTTACATCGTACAAAGTTCTATATGTTTTACTAGGTCAAGAATTTCCATTTCATTGCATGACTTTGACCAAATTCGATTTTGCTTATTGGACTTTCGTCACTTTGATTTTTGTAAATATATTTCCATATTAATTGAAATTTTCCATTGTTCCAAAAGTTTTAAAGAAGGAATACAAGCGTGAGTGTATATAAATACAGAATCAGTTTAGTAATGTTATCACATTTTGATTGAATTCAGCATCCATTGCCTTGCAAATGTAAAACTCGAAGAATTATTAACGTTTTCATAATGTGGATGTAGTAACGGTTAACGATTTTTTAATATTTTAGGAAATGATAAATAACATGTTTTACCAAACTTCAGTACAATATATCCCATGTTAATCCGCTTACTTCAATTGAACATTACGGTGAAGTTTTCAATTGTAAATGAGGCATTTGCGTATCGAAATGAAATTGATACCACATACGTGATTACATATTGCTTGTTAAAAATGTTGATATTACACAACATCACATATTTTTAAACTATGAATGTTTGCTTCAGAATCAGCTACTTTAGAAACTTGTGAGTTGTATTAGTAATTAGAAGTCGTTCTTACTACTTTATGGAAACTATTAATGTGTATATACATTCTACAGCGATTATACAAATGCCGTTCTAATAATGAAATTAAATCTGTTAAAATTATTTCACTAGAATAATCAAAGATTTCCAAAATGAAAAAAACCAATTTGTTATCAAACTACAACTTTGCATTTATCTTGTTGAATTTGCAATTTTATTTGATGAGGCTTAAGTAAAGTACTAAATCGCAAATAAATAATTTGATAGAGACTTGATGAAAGGAAATGTTAACTATTACTATTAGCTCCATATAAATTTATGTATTCAGTTATGAGAAAGTGTTTGAACCAATTATGTATGCAATTCAATCCACATAAGAATGTATTGCTATACTCTCAATTGTCTGTCAAAGTCGAAATATTTTAAGCCCAGCGAAAGAAGACGCTTTTGAAAACATACTAAAGCTAACAATCGATTGGAATATGTTTGGGACCGATCGTGTATTCATAAAGCAAAGAAATTTGTGTGCAATCGGTTGGAGTAGTTTTTGGGTAACGTTTCACTTCTGACACAGAAGCTTCGTCAGACCAAGGGTGATAGTCAGGACAGGGAACATGATTAAGTAGCAGTCAACCCACCACCACTTATTTGACCTTACCGCTAAACAGCCTATAGTACGACTACAGTGTGTCACGTCTCGTGGAAATGACCAGGATCAGTGGCCGATTTTCCACACAGTGTGTATCCACGTCAATCTGATACAAGTGAACACGGTCAAGGTCAGTTGACACAGCGGCCCACATACGTACAAGTACATAACTAACAGGGCTAAGGTTAAGCTGTTTGAAGAAAAACAAAAATCTAATTAACTAGTAGGTATAAGGTGAATAAAATTATTTACTTTCGCATCAGTGCTGAGCGCCAGATTGTGGAGATTTCTGCCCCATCCACCTTATTGACCGCCAGTCGAACTGC
>JACCGJ010000329.1:29752-46689 GCA_013407085.1 Atriophallophorus winterbourni | reverse complement strand
CCCTCCATTCGTTTTCCTCATTGCAGGCTCATTCCATCTTCCGCTCATCCAGCTTTCGATAAGGTACGTTTCACATTGCTATTGTCCCATTAGATCTTTTTGTAGCAGCCTGTCACACTGCCTCCGTTCAATTTCTCTGCATTCGATGCAGCAGGATTCGACTTCGTTGATTCAAGTAATGTCAATAAAATTCTTCTGAATAAAGTTTCGATCGTCGACGCAATCCTCGTGTGTGTCGCACTTCAGTAGCTGTCATAGTGATCACATTATATGCTCTGGTTAAAAGCGATGTGAACGGGTCTGACACTATTCGTTATGTGGATTCGCTTCCATTCACTTATTTTAGATCAAAATTCAGAAGGCGTCAGCTTCAAGCTGTTGAACAACATGTGCTATTCGCCGAGTTTGTGTAGTTGCTGTTGGATGACATCAACAACAGAACTTCTTTCGAAGTGACTTATAATTGGTACTCATTGGTTTTTATAAGCTCCATCTGTCCGTTCGCCACCACTCCCAATGGTTTCATATGTTGCATTCTTGTCCATCGAGTTTTTCATTGGTCCATTGGTTGTAGCCAATTAAAGGTGCTGCTTGATTGATGTCGATGTTAAGTGCCACGCTTCGATGAATTCTCGCGCTCATCGGTTGTTTTCTTTGGCTAAAATCTTCGCGTTGTCCCAATCGAATTATTGTCAGAATCGATTAACATGTACGGAAATCAATGACCTTGGGTCGTGTCTTCGTACAGCTAACCGGTATTCGTGCAGTCTTGTGCTTAGCTTGCGACCGGTTTGTCCGATGTCGTTTTTCTCGCAATCTCTGCGCGTAAACTTTTAGACAATATTTGATTGTACTTATTTGGCCACTTTGTTTTCTGTGTTGTTGAAGTGGTTAACTAATGTTGACAAGGGTTTGTGCACCACATCTATTTCAATTGGCCGAAGGACCTAGGCTGCTATTTCTGATATATTTTGCACAACTCGGCGAACACCATTTGAACAACATCCTCATCCTGAGCTACGCATATTCTCCTCTATTGCTGAACATGTACTGTTTTCAGCTAATCACCAGGAATCGCTCAAGTATAAGATATTCATCAACGGGTCCCACCCATCACAGTGAACGTTTTGGAGAGATTGACAGTCCTCAATCACGCTGTCATCATCATCAGGAATAGCATTGCATGCGTAGCACATGCCGACTGCTCACCTCTCATACAACCCTGACTCAATGATTTGAAATAGGTTAAGCAGGCGATACTTAAAATGCCATCGCTCACTTTTACCGGGGTTGAAGTATATGTCAAGTCATGTCACTGTTACTTCTCATAGTGGTCTTCCTTTACTATTGTGTGAATGATCAAACGGAATAGCGCAGCTGATCTTACCGTTGCAAAGTTTACGAGGATAATGATACGTATAGCGATGTTTTGTTTCAAGATTTCGATTCTTATACTTCCCTCTTGGGGGCTTTTTCTAACAAAATTGATGGTTGAAATCGTAGAATACCGTTGTTTAAACCCAAATTCGTTTTCAAATTCATGACTTGCGCTTATGTGCTCGCTCTTGATTTCTGCATTTTGCCTCAAAATATTACCTGGTTATCGTCTTTTCATAATTTTTCTTGCTAGGCGGCACACTATTTTGGCATGGAAGTTTGCAAAATCCCTGTTAATGCGAAATCGCTCAAAGTAGATGTTGCGGCAATGAAAAGTGCCATCACAAGTAACGTGTGCATGGTAAGTGATCGAATAAGCGGGGATCGTTGATCTGATGCTGTTGGCAATGTTTTTTTACAAGTCTTTTCCCCTTTGTCTAGCTTGTCGGTTCAGCTCCAGGTTTCCCACATGGGATTATCGATCCGATCGTGCAGATATCTGAGGTCAGTGTGTTCTTCTCAAGTTGCTAGCCCATTTCGTTATTTGTGTATTTCCATAATGATGTTTTCGACAATATGCGCTCTTTGTCCTTTTTCTCATTGAGGATGAGCTTCGACCGCCAAGGCAGTTTCTGTAATATCTTCATTTTTACTCGATGTCATTTAAGCCGTATATGGGAGAAGTTTGGGAGATTTTAGATTGCCAAACAATGCTTGCAATGCTTGCTCGGTGTTTCGACTCTGTCCTTGAATGATTGAAAGTTTGCTCTTGCAAACCGACGAGGCACTGGTGTCACTTTAAAATACCAACTGAACACTTTTCGTTTCTGTTAACCTTGTTATTTGCACACTCCCTTCCCGTATGGAATCGAAAGCTTCTAGTCAATAGAGTTCAATGCAGTCCTATACACTACATAAGGTGAGATATTGTCACGATACCCAGGTCTAGGCAGAAACGTGATAAAATGGGTCTAATACCGGTATTTCTTGCCGTTACAGATTAACGCAATGCTTGTTTAATCCATACTCCTTGCGAATACGCAATTCTTGTGACTTTTTATCCCTCGTTACAGCTCACCTTTTCTCCCTTTTTCACGAAATCTTCCATCTGTACTTTTAGTTGGGTCACCGATACGGAATCCCAGTCCACGTGGACTGCTGCCTCGGTGGCTTCCTTCTGCCGTTTATGGATGAAGCTGGATTCCCAATCGAGCCGTTTGACTTTCGTCTACCAGGAGTGACGAGCATATCGTGTGATACGCACAAGGTAGTAGCAACGGACTTTCTATTTACCGCCAGTGCTTTTTCGATACATTTCGAGATTCTTTATTTTTGAGTAGTTGTTGAGGCTTCCTTTTTTAACCTCAAAGCGGAATCTGTCTAGTCTGACACGAATCCTTACGGTGAGAGTTCAGTCCGAGGCACAGCTCATACGTTTCGTTTCGGGATCTGAATATTCGGATAACTGTTTGCCTCAGAAATACTTAAACTTGTAAGGCCTCTCATTTTGGTATTCTGGACCGTTGTAAAGGTGGCAGTGGTGTCTTGTGAATCATTCAGTTTCGCCCTTTGGTGCGTGTTAACATTATGGTCTGAGTGACCCCGGTGGCTTATCAACCTGGACACAATGGGCCTGACAGTAGTTGAAGATGTTGCAACCTGAACAGAAGCCCACATGACGTCACTTGCATCACAATCGCAATCCACTGCCGGTCATTGTTCAAGCCCACGTCACGTTTTCTTGCGATTCTGAAATAGCACGCCAAGCGCATTTGACAATAAACTAATAGATGTTGCATCACCAATCAGCTGTCTAACTATCCTGTCTGCTTTTCAGTACGGGTTTGCCGCGAAAGGAACGTCCGTGATCATGTATCGTAACAAGTACTATCGATCCATGCAGTTCTTCACACAAACCACATGGTCTGGCGGTTTGTACGCATCGCCCACGTTGGCCGGTCAGTATGTCGATTTTGCAATGCGCTTCATTGCGTTTAACGATGTCAGCATTCATGCTTTCGGCTATCCTGTGTGCAGCACTTCTGTGCTGGTGGCTAACATCGTGTTAAATTGATTGGCCAACGGTAGTGAGCTGCAGGCTGAAACAGTCTGGAGTCTCACTTCTATTTCTATTTCCCCCCTCATATCTGTATTGGCCTGGGCAACCTGACAGTATCTTAGCCCACGTGCAGTCTCTGACTGTGCAGCACTTTGCCTATGTCAGGCTTGTGCTTTTATACCATTACTTACCATCCTGTGTGCTGATGGTGCAATTTTGAAATTTGGGCTCCAACTACTACACGAACATGTTTGCTCTGTACAGATAACACCCCGATTCATTTAATGTTCTCAGAGACTCGCTATAGGCTGCTTAGCGGTAAGGTCAAATCAGTGATGGTGGGTTGCCTGCTACTTACTCATGTTCGCTCGTCCTGACTATCACACTTGGTCTGATGAAGCTTCTGTTTCAGAAGTGAAACGTTACCAAAAATCTTCTCTAACCGATTGCACTCAAATTTCTTTGCATTATGAATGCAAGATCGGTTTCAAACGTATTTCAATCGATTGCTATCCTTGTCTAAATGTTCCGTCGGGATCCGAACAGTACGGCAGCGTCTCAACCCTCGTGCTGCTTATCACACTGTGCGACATATCGTCTGGTTGCAGGCTTGTGACTTCATGTTACTGACTTCGATCATATGCTTGCATATCTATTAGATTATGGGTCCAAGTAAGGTTGCCGAATATGGTGACGCCTAGATATTTGACGTATTTCCTCTCCAGTCAGGTCTGTGGACTTAATTCTAGATAAAGTAATATTAGTGTAAATTGCTTCGCGACGTTCACCACGCAGATTAGTAGGCACAAGTTCAGTACATTTTTCGGGATTTAAAATAGGCATCTCATTTCTGACCATATAGTAATTTCATCTAAAGCAGCTTCCCCTTTAAAAGCTGTTACTATCGTTATCATTAATGAAGGATTGTTTTACTATCAATTTTTGTTGGTCAGCGGTTTGCAGTCTGTCAAGTTCTTTATAGACGCTTTCCGAAAGAGCGTAGGGTATGGTACCTTTGGGGCGAAATGTTGTGTTCGCATTCGGTATCAAAGTCAGCCGTGATGAAAGGTTTTCTGGCACTTATCAAGGCCATCGGGAGGCTTTCGGATATTTGAGTGAATCGTTTCCCTTTACCCAGCATCTGTCGATTGCTTCACGCCATTGACACACGGTGTCAGGAGTAAACGAGCAACTTCAAAATTTCCAGCCAATCAGAGCAAGGAGAGTCAAGTTGGAAGTCTTGGACACTAACAAACACCTTGAAGTTGTGTTGCTTCGAAGGCAAGTACAGCATGGCTATATTGCCAAAGCCCCCCCAGAATTGTTTATACACCATCCTGTCTTCCAGATGCGCACCCCCTCCACCCCCCCGCAGTGCCACCGCGCACATAACCGGTGGGGGTGGTTGATGTTTTGTTTGCCAACTGAACGCCAGGTGTCTTCCGATATTATTGTGATGTTGGAGGCAGTGTCAACTTGCAAACGTCTGTGCGTGCCATTTAGGGTCACAGTAAGATACTTCCGTCGATTTCTCTCATCCCCGTTAAAGGTAGCGAAGACAGGATAGGACAGATAATAATTATTATAGGAATTAGTGAACACAGGTTTTTTATTAAAATAGTTCGCCCGACAGTATGTTACTTTATGCCTCTTCTGTTGCAACTCTGGCATGGGTGTTTCTTGAATGGCCAATGACATACAAAGTGCAGATCGCCACGATGCCAACACTTGGATGGGGGCTTGGCGTCTTGATCACCTCGTTGATCATTTTGACGGTTAACACCACCGGCTCCTTCTGGAATGGTTTCTGTTCGACCAACGCAGTATCACGCTTCAAATTTTGTAATCTCTGGCATTCCGCTGTGATTGACATCAGGCTGATGCTCGGGTCTTGGTGTTTCTTTGGCTGCAAATCACAGACGAATATTAGCCGTCAAAAAATCTAACGGCAGTCTGAGAGTCTGTGCGGATTATTCTACTTGTCTCAATGCATCCTTGACAGATGATCAATACCAACTGCCTCTCCTCGGGTTGGTCAGCCACTATTGTGAATTTATACAACCAATGCATGCGTTACGTGGCCCCCTCAATAATCTACTGAAGAAGGATGCCCCTTGGATGTGGTCAGAAGAGACCCAACAAGCTTTCGAGAAGATAAAATCGATACTGACCTCAGACCTTCTACTGACACATTACGACCCAAAGCTGTCAATCGTTCTAGCCTCGGACACTTCCAGCTACAGAATCGGTGCAGTTATCTCGAACCGAAAAAGCCAGTGCGTACGCAGTGCGGTAACTCACAGCAGCTGAACGGAATTACAGCCAAATCGAGAGAGGTGCTTGTCATCATCTTCACAGTCAAGAAATTTCATACGTTGCTAAATGGCTGGAAATTCACGCTGCTGACGGATCATAAACGATTGCTTGACATTTTTGCATCGAAAAGGGAATTCCTGTTTACACAGAAAACAGACTACAATGATGGAATTTCATAAAATTCATGTTCGGACAAAAATTTTCTCACCAAGGATTACCATGATGATAATATCGGATGGTCCCTAGGAATCGTCAGCAAGGTCATGGGTCACGTTTGTTACGAGATAATGGTCGGAGAAGAAAAATAGGCACGACATGCAAACCAACTGAGGGCGTCAGATGCAAAATGGAATTCTCCAAGTACCGTATTAGATATCCTATTGGGTGAATTCAACCTCCAAGCCTGTTAGGTTCTTTGATAACAATAAATATTCTCAGCTAGGTCGATCCCAATGTCCACCAGCGTAAAATGGTGAAAATCGAATCGATCGTAAAATAACGATTTGTTTACACCCGATGCGCGAGATCAATAACAACAAAGTGAGCACTACTTTCAAAACACATAGAATCTATCTTGTTAGAATGTCGGTGGATAATGTGTCGATACCGATTGTAAACATTAATCAAACTCCAAGCCGGTTAGTGAGTTGGAATGTTTTCGCGAATCGGGCTGTTTTATTCGTTACGAGCTGTGTCCTCTAACGGATGCACATCACACGCGCACAATGTTTTCATGCTCCATCGCGTTTTGAATGACTAAACAGTCTGATTCGGGAGTGGCAATCTCTCCCGCGGTGCTCACAGCGATAGGCAGTACTCGGTCGATCGGTGTCAGTTTCACGCTGGCGGCGTGATCTACGAATAAAAGTCAACAGCAGTATCTTCTCTTCCCAAGCTTGTCGATAATGCTTTGCACAGTGATTCCAAAGTGAGCAGTTAAGAACACGTTCTTCCCGACTCGTAAGGTCAATGCCAAGAGATTTCATACATCTTTCGCAAACGTCTTTGTATCCCAAATGCCGTCTGTCCGATGGTCTACTTCCTTCTACTTCAGCTCATCATAGAATAGATCTTTTGGAATACGACGATTTTCCATTCTGTATACATGACGTAGCCAACCTAGGTAACGCTGTCGTAGTAGGATAAGCATGCTGTGTAGACCAGCTTTTAACAGCACTTCGGTATTCGTTATTTTGTCCATCCACGATATGTTCAAGATATGGCGTATGCTCCTTAAATGGAAAGCATCCAACTTCGTTCGTGTTTTGCATGAATGGTCCGGGTTTCACTGCCGCACAGTAAACCCATCATTTTTGTCTTCACGGTCAATCTGCGGTTGCCCCCGACACGAGAGTTCAAATGGGACATATAAGCGCATCCTGCACAATTAGCTCTATGTTAAATTGATCGACTGTGGGTACTTGCTTCAATCTCACTATCATCATCGCTTACTCTAGGTCTTCATTTTAACGATTTCTATCTCGTCGAGCTCGAAGTGTCATTTGTGTTTTCCTAGCATCCTGGCCAAGTTTTGATATATCACAATCCGCTATTGATGCTACATGACTCTTGACATGACATCGTTGTGAATATTGGTCGGCAGCGAAGTTGTTAAACATTTCTCTCGCTATTCTCGTATCCAACTCTCGCGATGTTTTTGAGTACCATTGTCTTCAAATCCAAAGTCAAGCCGCAGCTTTTCCACCCCGGCTTTCTTGTTATAGTTTTTTGTTCAATCGCTTATGCTGATCGCTCAGCACGATGCTTGTTTCAACCTTAGATTGCCCATAACTTTTGTTTTTGTCATCACTAGCTTATCCAGCTTAAGTAAATTTTGAGGAGCTTGTTCTGATTTTTGTGTTGAAATAACGACATTGAAGGATACGGAATCACATGCTTGGTCATGTGCTGAAACGCTTTGAAATGCCCAGTTTCTGTAATTTAACACCGTGATCTGTTGTACGAACAATGTGTGGATGTTTAGTCTCTAAGTTCATAGGTTAAACCGTTGCTTCTCCTTGAGCATCGACAACCATCAACCACTCGCTGTTCGCTGCAATCTGGTTACACCATGTTGCTTTTTTTCTGAAATGAACGAAGAACCGTTTTTTTGGTGATTGACCGCCGCTTTCGCTATCCTGATTCGTCCGTGTCAATTGTCTTTGGATTTTCCGTTGCAGGAAGTCGATCTGGTGCGCTCATCGCGGTCTGTTGGGCGACGATGATGCATTTTGGACGACGGGGCTACGTGAACTCTACGCATCGCATTGTGAAGACCACTCGTTTGCTTGCTGAGCAGTGAGTTGAAAATCTGATTTTTCTACCGCTTTTGATCTGCCGCTTTGTGTTTGTACTGTCGAGGGTATCTTGTGATAGAAACGCTAAAGGTCGTCTGCATGATGACCGATGGTATGGTAAACATCTAACAAGTTAGACTTTGAAACCACTTTTGATAGGGTTCGTACAACCAAACATGATGTTTAAACAGATTCACACAGTGATTCGTGGTTGTTAGGAGGGCACCCTCTGTTGTATAGACAGTGAACGAACTATTGATTAATCGACCAATCAAGATCGATGGTGAGTTCAAATTGTCTATACAACAGAGGGTGCCCTCCTAACAATGGTCAAACACTCAAGGCGCTTATGGATGACCAAAGTGATGTGTTGCACACATCCCCCGAAATTTCATTCCACTACCGCTTTCTGGCTATTTGCCGTCATCTGGTGGAGACAGTAAGATTAGGTTCAATGAGCCTTGAAACAGTGGATTAAAGGTAAACAAGGTTATACTTGAATGCCACTATTACATAGGGTTCGTATAACGAACCACGATGTTCAAACACAGAATTACAAAGTGGTTCTTGGTCAATCGCCAAAAGGAGCTCACATCCCCTATGTGCGATTTGGCCTCATGTGACCTTGTGTAATGCTTCCGCACCCTTTGCGATTCCTATTCGCTGCACCCATACAGCAAAGCAACTCCGTGAAACCTAATAGTCATGAATTTGTTCTGGTCTATAAGCAACATCCAAATTACGTTTGTGGAAACAAAATTTTCATCCAAGAAATGTGTTCTAACCCGCATCCTCGCTAAACACGAGTGTAAAAATCTATTAACACTTGTTGGAACAATAACTGCGCAAGCCTCATTGGTGAATTCTTATCACCGACGCAGCTTCCTGCTATCGAAATGAAAAATATGCACCTTCCCTATTGGCTCCATAGTCCTCTTAAGAAATATAAATCCAATTATCACTTTCGCGAGTTTTTTCTCACCCATGTTTCATCAGCTGAGCGATCGCGCAACTTCTCGTCTCGTTTCGGGATGAATGAATTTTAGTTTACATTGTATCCCTCAACGTCCCCAGTTTTATCTACTCTGTGGATGTTGAATTATATAGCTGCTTTATCCTGTTGCTAATTGCTTGCTTCATTTCTCACCTAATATCGTTTCTTCATCCCGTGTTCATTCCACTCATTTGTTTACAAACAACAGACTACGTCGTATCCAGGGTCTCGTTGTCCTGGGCGTCCCCCAAGTGTGTGTGATCGCCTTCACCTCGGAGGTGTTCGACATTTACCGCCTGTCTGCCGAATTGTCCGAGATGCCCAACGGACGTGGCTGGAGTTTGAACAACCTGCAGTTCCCTCCCGCGGTACACTTGTGCGTCACTGATTTACACACCGTCGAAGGTCGAGCGGAGGCTTTCATTCGAGATGTGCGACTGGTGGTGGATCGGCTGATGGAAAATCCCGTGGCTCCTGCCAAGGGCGCTGTGAGTAGATTGGGTTGATGCATTTGTGCGTCTGTGTTGTGGTTTTCTTTTCTACTTGTTACTTGCATTCTACTACTCAAGAGTTGAGTGAACCTATCGAGCGATAGTACTCGCTTCGGCGATACAAATACTAAAAACAAAACTTCCTTTTGTGCAATCATGCAGTTCATCTGTGCTGTGCGGCTAACATCGTGCTAAATTGATTTGTCACTGGTAGTGAGCTGCATGCTGAAACAGGCTGGAGTCTCACTACCATTTCCTGTTCTTTTTTTCTTCCTCATATCTGTCTAGGCCTGGGCAAGCTGACAGCATCTTAGCCCACGTGCAGTCTGTGACTGTGCGGCACTTTGCCTGGATCAGGCTTGTGCTTTCATGCCATAGCATACCATCGAGCAACCCATGTGGCGGATAACAAGTACAAAATGTTTAATGTAAAGTACATCATTCATTTTAACTGGCATATAGAGACAACCTTCAATGAACATACGAAGTGATACTAGTGGTTTTTAGCCCCATAATAGGAAATTTCACGTTAACGGTTAAATGGTTTCGTTGTCCCAGTGTGGCAAGTCACAAACTTACCGCGGAATGTCTTTTAGTCTCCATCGTGCTTCACTTTCTTGTCGCTAATTGGTAAATGGTCGTCTCAGCATGACTTAACGGATAGTATTGTTGATACGGTTATATTATCGTCGAACGCAATCTTTGTTTTAGAGGCGGTGAAAGATGGAATTCGCCAACGTATGATAACTTAATGCACTCCGTTAGTAACGCGAAAATATCAGACTTTCTCATTTGCTGATAGTTTGTATTTTTGAGGTGATAAATACCCACGGTGCCATACCCTACATGTTTTAGTTTTATCTCGTCGGTCTGAATTCGATTTCTCATCATTGTGTATTCTGGTAATCGCCCCTTAGTTTGAGTTTGCGCACTAAATCTACGTCAGCGCTGATTCTGGTGTCAAACGGTGGTGGTGTAACTTACTCACCCCACATGATTCGTTAAATAATTCGAATCTAACGACGGCAGCTTGCAATAACGCACGTTGCTTAAGCTCTTGTCCTTGTATCACTGTACTCGTCTGCGGGCTTTTTATAACGTATCTACTCGCACTTAAGTTTACCGCGCTTGTCTTTATTAATGGGTCTGAGGGCGGATGATAACACCAAGTAGCCAGCGTCATTTCGTCACACTATCCTGATGTATTTTTCGATGTCATTCATTATCTTGTTATTATCTACTCTACCCGATCATCCCTTATCCGCACTCTTCAGGCTGCCATGTACGCGATGTGTGCCACTATCCCCGATCGCTCGATTGTTTCCGATGTGGCGAAAGGTTACCTGGATGCGTGTTATGACACCCCCGCCTGCGTACGACACACTCCCAACCCCAAAGAGGATTAGTTACCGCTCGCTGTGTTAACCCCTGCTGCTCTTATTTCTAACCTCAGGTTTTAAACAAACTTTAGTTCCATTGCCTTTTTTCTCTTTGCGCATGCTAACTTCGACTATGTTTCTTTTGATTCTTTGTCCGCATAATTGTCTCGCATGTGATTTTCTTGCCGACTGATATAACTGCTATCTTCTGACTTGTTCACGAATCTTGGTTCAATGTTTATTTGAGTTGGGTTATAAGCAAGTCATCACCTTGCCAGTCCTTACACTGCTTTGACTTTCTCAGAGGCTTGATGACGTGGTGTTACACGAAATGCAAGCTTATTTGATTTCTACACCTTAGAATTAAAATAGTACCCGCTGTCCCGAAGTTCTGAATTGTCGCTTTAGTTTTAACGCCGTCGGTAGAAAGTTGTTTCTCCTCAGAACGCATGCTCGATGACAACAGCTGTATTACATGGACGCATTCCATTCAATCGATTGTTGCAGGTATTGTCTGTCGTGTAGTTGGATTATCTTGGGCTATCAAGCTTCTCATTCCTTTTAGATAGTCATCTGAAAGTAACAAATAAATGATTGCCTTGATGTTTACATAAAAAGACAGAGTTTTTGGGAACTTCATACTAGAATTGAAGGACACCGGCAGCGCGTTAAAATACAATCTTGAGGTGAGATGAACGGCACTCAATTTGTATCAATCAATATATATACTGGAGCTGGAAGGGATTATGAAACCCGTATTTGTGCTTCAGCCATAATTGAACATGTTGGAAACAGGCCATAGCGTCAACGTTGACAACGCAGATGTGGTAAGATGCGTTACTGAAACCCATGGTGAATGGCTAAATGCAGGAGCGCTTAGCACTGGTACGTATGTAAACCAGTCAAGATTCACCATATATATTGCATTTAATGTATTTTTAGAAAGCTGTTTCACCTTAACCACGTGAGTCCTACATTTTTCCCATGTAATCCACCGTGTTCTCTTTCCTCAGATAAACCTGAGTAGTAGCCGTGTTGGGCGAATCGACCGAGTGATCCTAGTCTTGCTTAAGTGAATTTGTCCTAAGGACAAACACATGTGGCAGACGGAGTGCTGCTCAGTCATGCTCCCTGTTCTGACCATCGCCCTTGGTCTGACGAGGCATCGGTGTCGGATTAGGCGTCTGTTTTTCCTGATGCATCGTCTGTTTGAGAATGAATATCATGGCTTTCGAACTGCTTGGTAACGCTTTCGCACATCAAATATTCTCATACTTTGGAAACCACTCAAAGGAGCGTCATAAGGTTGTAATTGGCCAGATCCCAACGACTGCCAACGTTATCCTGTCTTCCCCCTGAGGATTTGTTTACGTAAACTCTGCCTAAATGCTTCCTTGCAATCGCAAGAGTCACCCCAATATTACTTAGATTATCATCTCTACTGAGCTAGACAAAGTTTATTGTGCTGACATATATTTTAGGCAAAAGACCTGCACATGAAATTGTGCTGATGCCGTAGCTGTGCCCATGACATTATCCGTTAATCCATCTGCAGTCTGAATATGCAAAACTCGGTTTAACCATGGTCGCGTTATTTACGATCGTACAGAGTAACTTTGGGTGTCTGCATTTGTTACACTAGTATCAATTGATGATATTGCTGATCTTTTCGGATTAGCAAAAGCCACCTTATTTTAGACTTTTTAATATGTGTCATTCGATTGATCTTATTCCGCGCATCTAGGGGTGACAAAGCTTGAATTAAACTGTTCCCGCATTACCGTTTTGGCGTATTTCCAAGTTTTCGAACCAACGTTTGTTGTAATCTGGCTGATAAAGCGAGAATCAATGTTAGCGAATCGAAATTGCTTTCGTTAAACACATGAGGTGCTTTGCACTGGCCAAAGTAATCGCCATTTCTGGTAAATTTTGTATCAATTGATGCCCTCTTGCACTGGTTCCAATGCTCTTACTTCGTAGGTTAAAACCAAAGCTAGGAATGACGACGTTGAGGGCCTTTTTGTCTTGTGAAGTGGTTCCCATTGTTGTAAAACGGGATGATTTATAACAGCATCAGATGAAGTAGGTAACCAATCCATTAGGCGTACGCTGTCCTTCCACCACGAAACTGGTGTCAGCAACAGTTGTACACTGGAGACACCCGTGATGATAGCAAATAGCTATTGCACAGCCTGTTCTTGTGCGAGAGCGCCGAAGCAGGAGCACGTGCTTCGACAACTCACAATTACTCGTCTGAGACTAGAACCACTTCTCGGTTACGTCGATAATGGTCACGGGAACTAATTGCTCACACAAACTAAAGCCAACTTGCTTCGCGGGGCATTGTGCATTAGTATGTAAACAGGTTATTCTTGTCTAGGCATTTAGCGACTAATTATGAAGTATATCTATTGGATAGACCCGCCGAGAATCAGACCATTGTCGTTTTTGAACGAACTTGTGCATCTGAGGCTTGAGTACATTTGCGTGGCATTACCAGTAATTTCGTTTGTGTCGCCATAGCTGATTGATCCAGTTTCTAGACCCAGCGTACCTTGGATCATTGCGCCAGATCGTGTGTACGTTTATTCGCGGTGTCCAGGTGAATTAACAAATATGAGTACAAATAAGATGGAGAATTTTAGCAGTTTTGACACTAACTGCGTTTCAAAGTAGTGTGGGTGAGTGAACTAAATGCTTGTATAAGGTTAAAGGTTATTTCTTATCGGGATGGATTCATTCAAATTTGCGCTACCGTTCGCTTTTGTAAACGCGATGCCATGTCGTGAAAACATTTGTATTACTCTCTGACAAATGGGCGACAACTTAAGGTTCACGTGAATGTTTTGCGTCTACGTTTATAAACAATTTGGCTTATACCAGTTTTCGATTTTTAGCTAAACTCACTAGCTTAATTTTCTGGGCTGTGCCCCGGTTCTTTATTGAGGCCTTTAATGTTTGTTTTCTTGTGATCATTTAGGCCGAAAAACCGTCTTGTGTTTTCATCCTACGCATCAGACGCATGTAGCATACACCCAGGATCTTTCCATTATTCAGAGTTCAGATCGCATCCTGAGTCAAAAGTTTGTCTCATTTTGCGTGAAACTTGAATCTGCAGTTTAGACATGCGACGATTTTTTTCTTATTAATCTCGCGTTCTCACAGATTGCGCACGTTTTTCTAACGGCAGATAGTTTCATTTTACGGGTCACTCAAATCCAATAAGAATAATGATGCGGCTTACGTCATATGGTGACAAGATTTAGAAATATTTTTGTCACTTGATTTAGCCCTGAATATTTAGTCGCCTCTTGAAGGTAATACTGCAAAACTTATTTCACGTTGAATCTTTCGCTGTGCACGTTCACCGTGCCTTTTCCTTTGGAATGCTCTAACTCTTGGGTTAATAAAAATGACTAAAAATGGGTTGTATCTCAGTTATATTTATAGAAACACATGATTCATCATCTAAAATGTACCGTCTAGGTCAACTGAACTCCCGAGTCTCGTTTGTGAGATTGTTAACCAATGAATGCTGTAGTTTGTCTGCCAATTGCGTAAAACTTTCAAACAGCTCCTGCTTCTCATCCATCAGCTTTTGATTGGTCGATTTCAGTGAAATAATCTCTTCTCTGGCCCTCCGAAGAGCTCTTTGCTCCACCTGGTTTCGGTTTGGTGCTGATCTACTTTGTGAGGGGGGTTCCGTCAGTCGTTCTAGCCAATCTTCGACGGTCATTGTCTGATCGAATTTCGCTCCTTGGGTTCGCTGCATCATTTTTCGCGTGACTGCATCCAATTTCGGTTTGACCTCTTGTTTTCCGAGGACTTTCAATTCCTGGAAAGTAACTTTCGATCAGATGGAATGTGGATTAAATGGCATAATTCTATCCCCCAGCTCTCCATATCTTACAAATAAATATTTCTTCTACGCTCGATTTTATACTGGTTGGGTGATAATGATGGATTCTGCATTATGAATATGATCCTCAGTGTGGGCAGATGTAAGCTGATGACTATCTAATTTGAATCAGCTTCGATAGCAGTTGAACTGAGTTTAACAATCGAGATTTAGTTTGCGGTGGCCAACTTGTCATTATCCAGCATGGAGAACTGGTTTAGTTAATATTCTGTAAGTACTTGTGTCCAATGCTTTATCAAGAACTTTACGGTAATGTTTATCTGACGATCAGTTGTCCGGTGATGATGCGATAAACGTCTTCCTATGTTGAGTTGTCTATCATCCGGTAAACTTGACAAGAAATTTAGGTAACCTATTCTGAGACTTTTCGCGCAATCGATTTCCCTCTGGTGTTGCTCATCAATCGATAGTGTGACTCGATCCTAAAGTTGTCGTCACATTTTTGGGCATTCTGTTTGATACTTAACACTGGTATTAATGGCACAAGTGGTTTACGGCATCTTCTTGGCTACTTTCTGTGTCCGTTTCACAACATGGTACAGTTATGGATCAGGGTCAAATACTTTCTTTAATTGAAGTATCAATATCTCTTGTTTGAAAGCCACGTTACTCCGACATCAACGAGTTAGCGACGATGGTGTTATGGTTATAGCTTACAGAAGTATCTCACACATGGGTTGAAGGCGGTATTAGACTTATTCTTTCCCCTAACTTTAAACGTGTGGGTCAATGGAATCTGGTAAAACTTACTCTTTGCAATCCCCTATGTTCCTCTGTTATCCGATCCAAACGTTGGTTTAACCTGGTCACCATTTCCCTCAATCCGTCCCGCTCGAGAGTCAAAAGATGAACACGTTTCTCGTGCGTGTCTTGTATCGATTGTTCGCCCTCCCGTTGGATTCCGTTCGTCTGTTTCGTCGTTGACCTTTCGAGACGAGATAATTCATTCTCCAGAGTTGCAACCTTTTCTTCTTTTTGTCTGGCAATACCCTGTATCGAAGATTTTTCAAGAGCATTTATGATTACATTGTTGGAGTGTCATACAAAATGCTGCAAGTTGCAATGTAACAATAAATTTCAAAATAGGATAACCTCACTGATAACTCGTCACTTTTATTACATGTTGACTTTATAATTAATATTTTCTTATGTTTTGGTTTTCGATGTGTTTTTAAATAAATGATATCCAGGGTATTCAACGCGTAACCACCGTAACAATCTCATTAAAAATATATCAGGTAAAAATGGTTGCTTGTAAACTGAATATAGATTATCGAGCTTCTAAGGTAAGAA
Source organism: Atriophallophorus winterbourni (assembly GCA_013407085.1). NCBI lineage: Eukaryota > Metazoa > Platyhelminthes > Trematoda > Plagiorchiida > Microphallidae > Atriophallophorus > Atriophallophorus winterbourni. The sequence continues at coordinate 30,564 of JACCGJ010000329.1, read as the reverse complement.
CTATAAAAATCATGAAACCTCAAAGACTTGTTTACCAGATCTAGAAATAGCGCCGAGATTCATTTTCGTTTGTCGTTTCTGCGTTGTCTGAATCAAGCGTCCTGACTAGATGTCTAATTGGCGTGTGACTGTCTATATTAGTTTGAATATTTTCCCATGTAGTTTTCAACCAATTTACTGTCTAATTTCCATTTTGATGAGTCTCACTCTCATACACACTGTGCTGTCCCTTTTAGACTATAACTTCCTGGTCTATGGCTTTCGAAATGTTGTGACTATTGCATAAAATATTCATTATGTATGTACTCACTAGTAGTCTATATTATTGAATGTGTTATGTAGGCCTCGTTTTGACCTCGGTCGTGTATATATTTTATCCGCTACCCTCGGAGTGAGATACCAAAACATCACGCTATTCAAGCATTTGTGTGTGTAAAGGCGACTGCAGTAACTGCTTAGCGATTCTTCCTCTGGATATCGTCAGCAAATTGCTTTAAAAAAGAATTGGCCGCGGCTTCCGCAAGGAAAGAACAACGTCGGTATGAACTCTTACATACGACAGTTTCAAAAGAAGTGTCGAGGAATGATTATACTTTTTTATCTTTTTAAAGAAGGCTACCGACTATGTTTGCATGGAGGTGCTCTTCAAAATGTTCTGAACGGAGGCTGCCGAATCTGCTTGATGCTGTTGTCTTGCCACTCTGACGTGAAGAGTCAAGTCAACTTTAACGGTTGAACTTCAGACACGTCAAACCAGGAAATATTAATGCATACGCGTTGTTTAGTATCTTTTTGCTAAATAATTTACCTTC